>JACEGR010001519.1:34741-164214 GCA_014170235.1 Listronotus bonariensis
TATATTTGAAAGGTTTATTAAAGTCAAATTGGATTAAATTTATCCAATACAGTGGCGTCTCGAAGTAACGGAACGAATATTTTTGACAAAAAAATGTACGTCACTGACTTTTACAAAAGTTATATATTTTATATAAGTTAAGCAATTAACAATAATCCATGTTTATTTTTTGAACTTTTTTCGTATTTTGCTTAATTATTCAGAAATAAAATAAAATTTAGTTAATATCTTATCCCTGGACCACACAAAAATCAGGAGGAAAATTACACTTAATCTAGAAAACTGCGTTAGTTTAAATGGTAATCGTATTTCATTAAGTGTTTCTTGTTTTTGTTATGCACTTATTTACAAAATTATATTAAAAATAATTTCCAAAAGAAAATTTTTGCTGCTTTATGTATAGGCCATGCAATTAAGTGGATTTTATTTATTTTCATAAAAACTAAATAATATAGAAAAAACCTTAAAGGCTAAAAAAGCTGTATTATTACTTGCTTAATATTAATAAAATATAAAATTTGGACAAGTCAGTGACGTACATTTTTTTGTAAGAAATAATCGTTTAAGTACCGCTTGAGACGCCACTGGACTGAACAAATTTAATTAAGTTATATCTTTAATTCGGCCCTCAATGTTACAAATAACACTGCCATATTTTATTAAAATTGGATAGGCCATATTAAAAATATTAATAAAAACCATCAATTTTTCAAAAAAAACAAAGTTTAACACCCTGTATCTGGAAAAGAATGCATTTCCGGACCCATATTTATACGAAATTTTTTATATTTTCTTATGTAGAATCTGTCCTGAAATTTTCTTAACAACATTTCGTAACACTTTTTAGTATATTACCCCTAAGAGTAGTAGAAAAAGTTTAAATGGTGGTAAACCCTACTTCCGGCAGACTGAGAGCTGGCAATCATTTCTTTTAATAATCCTTACATCATTATTATCTTTCAAGTAATATTGGGTTCATTACAAAAACATGTACATGCAATTTATCAACAAAAACTAATTAAGAAGAACTTAATTAAAGGTACTTGCAGCCAATTTTTTTCAGGCAACCATGTGTAATCTATTCAACTACCACGTATCATTCATAACAAATTGGTTTCATTACAAAAACAGTAGTCGGACTATATATATAATATTTTTAAATGCAGGAATTTAAACCTAATCCAACGATGTAAAACACTAAGACTTTTCTTATTTTTATTTAAAAAAAACACATTTATTATGTTGGTAAATGTTCGCAATGACATCGCAATTCATCGTCTTGCCATGAAAACAGCAAATAAATAAAGCATGTTGTTGTAAAAACAATTGCTTTCCTGCTTTTAAAAGTTAAAAAAAATACTGGTTTGTGTATATGTAGGTATCAGGTATCTTCTACAATTTTAAAATAATTTAATTTGAAGTTAAATTTGGTATTACCAACAAAACATCAAGCTATCTTAGCACGAAATTTAAATTAAAATTGTTTAAAAAAACACCAAGCATCCTTTTATTTAACTTTTAAAGGCACCAAAGCAGTTATTTTCATAGCCACATAATTTATTTATTTGATGTTTTCATTGTAACTACGATGAATGTACCCCATTCGGCATCAAAAAGATAATTTTTTACTATCATAATTAATCGCTCATCCTGAAGAAAAGTGTCGGAAGTCGCAACTCAAAAAATATTTTTTAGGGGGAACAAAAATTTATTTTTCAGATCATAACTTAGCTGTTACTTTTAAACGGCAAATTTTACCATTTCTAAATTATAAACTAAGATCATTATTATTAACAGAAAAAAAATTAATGTTTTAAACAGAAAATTTTCGAAAAAATACGTGGAATTTAAATTTTTGATGTAGGTTACAAATGTAATGTAAGATAATTAGGGATATATCAAAAATAAATAAGAGCCACGCCAGTATTTTTCACATCAACATTTAAGAAAACTTTTAACTTCATTTTTAGATTCACATCTTAGCTCTTTAGTTTGGTCCTGTATTATGTATGTACAGTGTATTTTTAAACATTTAACCTTTTTAATTTATAATTAGCTTATAGTTTAAATTATTTTTATTTAAAAGTTCAGTTAAAAATAACTTATATTCAGTACTGAAACATCATTCAAGAGTATTGTGTATTGGTGGATAGCTTTCAACGATGGTTCTAAAAAATGCCTTAAAGGTACTTTTATTATATTGGTATCTACTGAAATATGTGATCCCTATGTGACTTTTCAAAGTGTCTTGAACTTTTATACAAGGTGTTTCCTAACTACGGTACGAAACTTAGGGGGTGATTTATTATATCTTTTTGTGAAAAAAGTTCCTAATAACTTATATCCGGAGTTACTTCATTTCTCAGATACAGAGCGTTAAAGATTTAAAAGAACAAGTCAGTATTTTTTAAATATTTTTAAAACCCTTTAACTGATTTAGAAGAAATTCGGTACACTGACTTAATTAACGTAATAAAGCGCTTGTAAAGCTTTACCTAAATTAAGATTATTGGGTCCAGTAGCGTCTCAGTGAGCACTACAGCCAATATTATTTTAAAAAAGTACGACACTGACTTTTCATTTCAAGTTTTTCGATTTTTTCCATATTAAGCAATAAAAAACACAACTTTTTAGTGTGATGTATTTTCTTTGTATCTCGCTTCGTTCCCGAGGAACAAAATTAAAGCCACTTTAAGTAATTTTAAAAAGTAGCCATAAACAGCATAATATAAAATTCAAAATTAAAAAAATTAACCATTTTGACTTTAGTAAATAAGAAAAACGACGATTTTTGCTAAAACGCACAACTGCTATTTATTTTAGGGCAAATAATTGTTTTATTTATTTTGTTTTTTTTATTTTTATATTATGTTGTCTATGGTACTTTTAGAAGAAATTAAAGTGACATTTTTTTCAATGACGAAGCTCGATAAGAAAAAGTTGAATTTGTAATTGCTTATTTAAAAAAGAATGAAAAAACCTAATAAAATAAGTTAGTAAGGTATTTTTTTTCCTCAATAATATTGGCTGCGGTGAGCACTGAGATGTCACTAGGCCCACAATGAGCTTAATCTAGACAGGGTTTACAAGCGCCTTATTACATTAAATAAAAGTAGCTTATTTTATCTAAGTCGGTTAAAGGTTGCTTAAGGTACTTGTCTCACCCGAGGCGCAGTCGACAGAGCTTTGATGTTCGAAGCCATAAGTGGCCGGTTCAATTCCCAGCGGGGGAGACATATTCAGGTAGTACTTATTTAAAAATAACGACCGTGGTGGCACTACCGCGTTATCTAAAAGGTGCTGTGAAATACATAACTGCATGTTTCAGTGCTTGGACAACGTTGACGGAACAGGGGGAACGGTACTCTGGTATTTAGGCATATGCCTTCGTGGAATGTCAAAAAGATAAAAAAATTAGAAAATACCGGCTTTTAAAAAAATTTACCACCCTCTGTACCTCAGGCATAAAGCAAGTCCGGACGTATGTTTATGGGAACTTTTTTATAAAAATACATAAGAAATTTCCTCCTTAAGTTTCGTACCGTAGTTAGGAAAAAACCTGTAAAAAACACTTATTTCTTTTAGTTTGCCGCTTCAACCAGAAATTATGTAACGGCAGGGTCTAGAGCTGGTGTTGCCAAAAATGTGAAAGCAAAACAAGAATTATTTCAAGGAGGCCCAGATGTCCCAGTTCATGTAAAAGGTGGTTTTATGGATCTTTTACTATTTAGAGCGACTTTTGCATTGGCTTTAGCTGGAACAGTAACCTCAATTTATACTGCAATCAGCATGATGACTGCCAAAAAGAACTAAAAGAAAAATACTTTAGGGGAAAATGTAATATAATTCGTACTAAATATATCTATGAGTAAAATTTGTTTGTTAATTTAATTTTTCCTCCCCTTATTCAAAGCATTATTTTTAGTTCCTTTTAGACAAACAGGTCTATTCTCCAATCTCACTTCGCAGTGTCGAATGCGTTAACGTAATGCCGCTTAAAAATCCGGTTTTTATGCCAGATTATATACCGGGTGTCCAGGAAAATGTGGGAAATCTCTCGCACGCGTATGGAACAGATGAAAATAACACGACAAGTTCCTATAAAATTTTTCCGTTTAAGCCCCCTGCGGAGATATGATTTCCTAAAGAGGGCAGCTAGAAATCGATTTTTCGTGAATAACTTTTAAAGCGCTCTGTATAATTTGATAATATTTTAGTACGATGCATACTAGTAAAGACCTCTTAAAATAGTGCCCTTGAAACTTATGTCGCTTCTTTAGTTTGCCAGGGGCGGATTAGTTTTCGCACATTATTGATAATATTTTTTACGCCCTGTATGGTGAAGACACAAAAAATATGTTTTTGGGTAGTTTAAACCTTTTGCTTAAAAAAGGGACTCTTGTTTGACATCGATAAAATGAGCCGTTTTCGAGTAAAAAAGTCTTTGTTTTTCTAATTTTTGTGGGGTTGATATGAGGAAGAATTCCCTTATCATCCACATTTTTATTAAATTCCATAAAAACTGAACATCAACTGCTTAATTAAAAACTTCGTAAGAAGGTTCAACATGGCCTCCGTGAAGTCTACACTCACGAGCAACGCTGAAATGGGGTGGTGCCCCATCGTGCATGTAGTACATGTTTCGGCGAGTTTCAAGTGGTAAGTGTTCTACTAAATAGTGAAAATCGTTCTGAAGGAATTCCAAGTAAAGTTGTCCATTTAGTCGTGCCGGCAGTACGAATGGTCCAATCAAGAAATTGCCAACGATTCCTGCCCAGACATTAATTTGTTGAAACTGGTTGGTGATGCGAGACAATTGTCGCATGAGGAGTTTTCGTCAGCCCATACATGCGAGTTGTGTAAATTAATGATTCCATTTTTGCTAAAACCTGCTTCGTCCGTGAAGAGAATCGTGCTAATGAAATTTGCATTGTTTCGTTGCTGATTCAATAACCAGTTTGCAAACTGCATTCTACGGGGAAAGTCTTCAGGAATCAATTCATGCACTTTTGCAGATGATATGGATACAAAAGCTGTTCTTTAAGAATTTCATGTACTATTGTCTTCGACGTATTAAATTGCGCTGATAATTTTCGAGTGCTTGTTGAAGAAGTGTCACCTACAGCATTTAAAATATTTTCCTCTAATTGAGCTGTACGTACTGTTCTTCCCCGACCAACGTCTGTACTTCTTTTCCCAAAATTTCCTAAAAGTATGAAGGGATTTAGTAAATGTATTACCTTTATTAAAATGGAATCGCCCACCATTCTCCCTTAGACGTTGGTCAATTCGTTGAAATGTTTTATGATCGGAAAGTATACGATTAGGATATCTATCGTGGTATAACCTCCTGGCTTCCAAAGCATTGCAAGATGCAAGACCATAGATCAGGTGCATGTCTGCATATTCACTAAACGTGTATTCCATATTTCCAATTACTTATTCAAAGACGAAATTCAAAAATTAGTTAAGTTAATATCGAAGTAAAGAATGAATGTGTCGCCGACGTGAAAGTTGACATGTTCTGAAAGGTGGTAATTTTTTCGTACCTAGATATGTACCATCGCGTTCAAAAAAAACTCAGACACTCAAAATATTATATGCTACTAGCTCCCTGACTATTATAATTTTTTTTTGACTGACAACGTAATACCTGTTAAGTTTGGATAGTTTTATTATTGGGATATAGACAATTCAGGTAATTTATACCAGCTAGGTTTATTTATTACAGAATTAAATTACTTAATTATACAAGTGTAGGAAATCAAGCAAAACAAGCTTGTGTGTGTTTTTTTTAAACGCGATCCATCGCTTTCAAAAAATACACAAACGCAAAAAATTAAATAAGGTTTTTATTTAAATTAAATAAATCAAATAATTATTACATTATTTAAACAACAACAGGTTATACTCTTAAAAATAGAAACTATATTAATATTTTGTAATAGAGCCATTATTTTCTAATACACTCCGCAAACGTCGGGGCATACTAAACACTAGATTTTGTGTAAGCTGGTTATCAATATGATCCCAAGCTTGCATAATTTTTGCTGGAGCTCTTCTTGATTTCTTGGTCGAAAATCATGTTGGTGAATTATTTTTAACATAAGCCCCACACATTTTCGATCGGGTTGAGATCAGGGCTCTTTGGAGGAACGGCAGCACATTAATATTATTTTCGTCAAGGAATGCATTAATAATTCGGGCCTGATGGACTGGCGAGTTGTCATGCTGAAAAGTAAAATCATCCCCATATACAGCTTCCACCGATGGTAGCATAACTTGCTCTAATATATCCCTATAAACGGGCGCAGTAAAACGTCCTGGAATAACTCTTAAAACCCCTGGTCCTCTGGCACTAATCCATGCCCAAACATTAACCGAAAACCTACCGCTTCTTGCAACCTTTCTAGTATATTGACTATTATATCTCGTTCCAGTGGGTCTATATACTCTAATTTTTCCATTATGACACGACTGGAAAGTTTTCTCATCAGAAAAAATAACTTTTGGCCACAGATTATCTGCATTTAGAAACTCCCTGGCAAACCGCATTCGTCTAATTTTATTTTCTTCCGTCAAAAAATTTTATTTGCTGCGGACCTATTCATTATAATTTGGGAATTCCGAATTCTCCTTCTAGCGGTTTGAATGGATGCCGGAAAGTTAGCGACTTCTTTGGCTTGGAGAGCGGTGTGAAATGGATTGGCCTGTAAATATTGTATTAAACCGGCATCTTGCTCCGCATTTGAGCTTTTTTCCGGCCTGAGCCTGGGTTTCTTCTCATATCGCCAAAATTATTGATTTTTTTCTTTGCAAGTAGAACGGTGTTCTTGTCTACGCCAATCTCATTGGCTATATTCATATTGCAACTCCTTCAATAACTCTTGTATGTAGTATTACTTTTTTGTTGCTGGTTTAGACGAGGCATAATATCAGCAGATGCCAAAACTGAATATTTTTTGACTGACAACCTATACTGACAACTAAGTACCTATTAATTTTTGATAGTTTCATTATTATTATAATATAGAAAAATCAGGTAATTCATAAAAGTCCGGGAGATCAAACCAAATAAGCTTGTCTGAGTTTTTGAACGCGAATTTGCAACAAATTCCTGACCTGCTACGAGAGGACTTCAATACTGAATCAAAAATTACAAATTACATCGAAAATAAAATATTGTATTATTAAACAAAAATAAACTCTTATTGTTAAAATAATTTTTTACTCGAAAACGGCTCATTTTATCGATGTCAAACAAGAGTACCTTTTTTTAGCAAAAGGTTTAAACTACCCAAAAACATATTTTTGTGTCTTCACCATACAGGGCGTAAAAAAATATTATCAATAATGTGCGAAAACTAGTCCGTCCCTGGCAAACTAAAGAAGCGACATAAGTTTCAAGGGCACTATTTTAAGAGGTCTTTACTAGTATGCATCGTACTAAAATATTATCAAATTATACAGAGCGCTTTAAAAGTTATTCACGAAAAATCGATTTCTAGCTGCCCCCTTTAGGGGATCATATCTCCGCAGGGGGGCTTAAACGGAAAAATTATAGGAACTCGTCGTGTTATTTTCATCTGTTCCATACGTGTGCGAGAGATTTCCCACATTTTCCTGGACACCCTGTAAGATGTCGAACGCGACACTAGTAATAGAAATTGAAAAATCGCTGGTCAAGTCCTGAATATATCATAGAATTATACCAATTTTAACGTAAAAATTATATATTTTTTACATAAACTAATGTCTAGAAATACTTTGCTTTATATCATTGTCATTGGGCGCATTCAGGCGCAATTGCTAAGCCGCTGGATATGAGAAGTATCAAAATTGTAAAATAAAACCGATAGAATGACTTTAAGTTGACAATTTTGACACTTTTTACTCACAGTCAGCGGCAAAGCGGCCAAGACCGTCTAAATGCACCCATTATTTTTACCACTGATCAAGCCTTATCTGTTTTCAATTGGGTCTATAGGGAGCAGGCACATTTTTGGTAAAACCCCTTAGAAATCCACAAGAATCGTGGGTGTCCTCTTTGACAGGTACGGAACATATGTTAAAAAAACAAATTGTAAAAACGCAATTTTTCTTCTTCATTGGCTAACAACCTGATAAGTAATACTAATAATAAACTGTATGTATTACTTATAATAAAAAACTGTAGTAAAAGAAAAGTTTTATGATTTTTCCTATGGAATGTAATGAGCCAGAAATCGCAAAACACAATATGCAGTAAAAAGCAAAAACTTTTCCCACACTTTTTATAAGGTTTAAACCTATTTTTTTTATTTACATCCTATTATAGGTAAATAAAGTTTTTATCTTTAAATATTAAAAATGTACAAATTTATTAATTTTTTTTTAATTTTTTAAATATAAAAATTTCCAAGCTTCCTTATGAAGTTGGAGAAAAAAATACAATGTATGTATGTATAGTATGTAAAATAAAAACAATGTAGGATTTATTTAATTTAATTAATCATTGACTTAACATGTTCTTTAAGGCCACCCCTAAAATTAAAAAGTGACGTGTCCAAACGTTTTTTCGTAAATGACCTGGAGTGCCCAAAATTAGCTGTTTTGTTTTCAAATGGCCACCCTATATATTTTATATAAAACAGTTTTTATTCGGTAAACAAATTGGTGATTGTGGCTTCAAATTTGGATTTGACTTTACTTTAACTATAACAATAAAAATTATAAATGACAAAACATAACAATATATTCTGTCAAAATTTATAGTGATATAGGATGACCCTATACAATACCTGCATAATGTTCACAAAATCATAAAAACAAATTTAATTTTCTTTTACTTATTTATATTACAAATATTTAACATGTATGTATTACATTATAATTCTGAATTGATGATTTTACATAATTTATTAAATTAAACAGATAATAACATCTTACCAATACATCCAGATAAGTTTAAAACTTAGACGGACCTAAAAAATAAAAACAGGGAGTTATATAATAAGTTACAGACAAACATATCAAGGATAACTTTAGTATAAGAGCCAGTAGCAACTTGTAACATGAATTAAAACCTATGTTATTATTAAGAGTTAAGTTAGGTGGCGTTGCCGTTTAAACTTGTTTTACTACTCTATATTTACACTAGTTTATTTAAACTATTACTTGCACAGTCTGTCATATTGATTTTAAAAGGAATTTATTGAACCAACACTAACACACTCATTTGGCAAAGCACTCCAGTTACAAATAACTCTATTAGAAAAGAAATGCTGACGACACAATTTTCTAAAACGCTCACACACGAGTTTATACTGATGAAGTGTGAAAAAATTCAAATTTATGAAGTAATGACGATTGAGGATTTTATAGGTCTCTATTAGAACTCCGCGTGTTCTACGTTCTCTAAGGGTAGTTAAGTTTAATATTTTTAACCTTTCCTCATAACTCAGATCTCAGATAGCAGGAGATAATTTAGTAATCCTTCTTTGCACATGTTCAAGAGCATGGATGTCTTTAACAAAGTATGGATTCCACACTGGAGCAGCATACTCAAGTATGGGACGAATGTAGGTCTTATAGATTTTTTCCAAGAACTCAGGAGACATATTTTAAATGCACGGGACACCATGTAGGACACCGAGTTGGCTTTTTTGACTATTTTTCTAATATGGGTGGCCCACTTCATGTCTGAGCTTATCAGGATCCCCAAGTCCTTATGTGTCTGTACTGTTTTAATAGAGCTATGTATTAAATAGAAATTACTGCAGGGGTTATTAAAACCAACATGCAGAACAGAGCATTTATTTTGTTCAAATCTAGCAAACCGAGTTTCACACCACCTCTCTATGATGAGCAAGTCATTTTCTAGGATGTCAAAGCTTGTTATGGGATTGTTATAGATTTTCGTGTCATCTGCATACAAGGAGACTTTAGACTTAATACACTTCAGCAGGTCAGAGATAAATATATTAAACAAAAGATGGCTCAGAACTGAACTTTGAGGTACTTTACTTGTTACCCTGAATTCCCATGAGTAGCTTGTTTCAATCCTCACAGAACAGGTTCTGTTTGTAAGAAAACTTCGATCCAACTCAAAAGCCTTTCACATATACCAGACCATTCGAGTTTTTGCAATAATTTTTTATGGCAAACTTGGCCAAATGCTCGGCTGAAGTCCAGATATATAATATCAACTGGTTCCCTTTTGTCCAATGATTTTGTCCAAGAGTTTGTGCATTCGAGAAGATTTGACGTAGCTAATCGGCCTGGCAGAAATCCGTGATGTTGTTCTGTAATTACATTATGGTCAATACAAAAACCCGTCAATTCCTCAAATATTAATTTTTCTAGTATTTTGCACGGAATACATGTTAGGCTAATCTGTCGGTAATTTTGAGTATTAAATTTATCTCCCTTTTTGTAAATTGGGATTATTATAGACTTTTTCACTTGGCATTTTTCCCTCATTCATGAAAGCTCATAATAGGGATGCCAATGGCTGAATTATGAAAGGGCTATTTTTAAGAAAAGCAGGGTGTGTATCATCAGGTCCTGGACTACAGTCAGTCTTCATATTATTTATTGCCTTAACAACTTTTTTCTCACTTAAGTCAATATTAGTTAAAGACACATCATTTCTTGGTGTCTAACTTGTAAGTCAATTGGCGGCTCCTCCTTATAAGCAATCCGAAATCCATTTGCAAATACTGACCCTATTATTTTTGGGTCGCTTATGATGTCTTTGGTATGACTCTTAAGTATAGGTGTACTAACTCTTGATTGAAGAGAGCTTTTGACATATCTGTAAAAATTCTTATTACTTTTGCTGTCTATAAGATTACGCTTGTAATTTTCTCTTGCAACTCTTATACGATTGGTTAGATCATTGTTTAACTCTCTATATGCTGGTAGTCACATTCATCAATTGATCTTCTGTAAGAGTGCCAGTATTTTTGTTTTTGATTTATTTGCTTCCTTAATTCTTGATTCATCCAGGGTTTCGTTTTAGAGGTTTTTACTTGATATTTAACTTCCGATATTATTTTTGTTTAAATTATCAAATAAAATTCACTTTACATTCTAAATAAAGTTCATCTTTACAATTTATAAACTTTACCTTCTTTCTCGTAAGGGAAGTGTTTCTCTTTGGGAACTCCCATTTTAAATAGCCAGCCTCCATCACCCATGTTAGTGTTATATCCAGTTTCGTATGCTTGTCCAGGAGCCTACAAAAACGAAAAACATAAATGTATATTTCCATGAAGATAATCCATGCTATAAAAGGTAATAAATGAGTTAAAAATACATTTGTATCATTAAAAACTATTATAATTTACGTAACGTACAAATAAAATGATTAACAAAAAGAAATTCTATAAATAAGTAAAAAGAAATTGTGAAATATTTTTTTATATTCTGCTTTTTTCCTTTTATCAATTTATTTCTCTTTAGTTTGGCTCAAAACTGGAAATTTTCAGGTTATAGTAAGGAGTATTGCCAGGTTTTAAAATATGCCATCAAAACATTGTATTTATAATGTTTGAATTTTGTATCAAAATCTCAAAATAAAAAATATGAACAGAAGGAAGTATATGCAAGGTCGCCTATTCCTAACCAGTCATAGTTATTAAAATTTCAAACCTGATAAAATTTTACATTTTATGAAATAAATCACAATAATTGTCTACCAATAATCAGAAGCATTTAAAAAGTAATTTTTAAAAACTTTGATAGAAACAGTTGTTGCATTTTTGAGATGTGAAATCAGAATGGGATTGCTATATGTGACTGGAGATTTCGTAAAAAAACCTCATATATACAAAACAATAGATACAAGCACATTTTAAATGAAAGATCCGCATTTTCGTAAAAGAAACTTGAAATCGATATTAAAGATTAAACATTTACAATATCAAGAACTTTAAAATTAAAAATAGTGCATTTCTTTAATGTCCTCACAACCCCTTTTATTTTTTAAATGGGGTAATTTAAAAAATTTAAACTTGTGAAAATAAGGTCAATTTGCTTTTAAAGTTTGAATCTCTCGAGAATAAAACGTTGTCGACTAAAAAGTCCTTTTAAATTTGTGATCAGCGCCGTAGGAGATATCACTATGCCGGAATATGAAATAAATGCATAAATATTATATTTTAGAATAAAATTGAGAGATGAAAATTTCAAGATGGCTACTGGGCGCCATCTTGGAAAAAAAATTAAATGGAAAGGGGGTTTTGTGGCACATCATTTTAAAGCTCCTGACGACTACTTTATAACCCTAGATTATAACCTACTACAAAATGGCGGTACTTTAAAAATGACCTAAATACCTTATTTGGATGATCATATTTCCAAAACTACTACAGTTAGATGTACTAAATGTGGTATTTTATTAAAGCTCATTTAAAGATCTTTTTAATGTTAATACTGGTGATGATAAACAGGGAAAGACAAAAAGTATATATATATTTTTAATGAAGCACCCTTTATATTACCATTAAAAAATACTTAAAAGACTTTTAAGAAAATACCACACCCACAAGTATATCTAACTTTATAGTTTTGGAAATATGGCCATCAAATCAGGTATTTAGGAAATTTTTAAAAAGTTAAAGTTAAAAAGTACTCAAGAGCTTTCAAAAATAATGTGCTACAAGACCCCCTTTCTATTCTATTCTATTGTTTTTTCTTGGTTTTGGTCCCTTCAGGTCCAATCCACCAGTTCTCCCCCTTCTGGACTATGCTTTCCAGGGCTTCGTCGGCGGAAAATCTGGATAATCGAGCTTGTAGCTCCATTATCCAGATTATATATTCCAAAAAAAACAAATTAACTCTACAATCGATGCAATGCATACATTGTCGGCTGTCAAACCAAGAGCTGCTACTGAAGTTACATATAACCTTCACTTTCACTTCTGACAGTTCCCATGGAGAGCCCATCCATTTCCCGCCATTTGAGAAATACCTCGTGTTCTCTACCAAACAAGATACCATCAGCTTATATCTTCGCTCACAGCGCTTAGCTATCCGGAGGTCAAACAAAGAGTCTCTTTTTATTGTTTTTCCAAGATGGAGCCCAGTCGCCATCTTGAAATTTTCATCTGTCAATTTTATGCTAAAATAGTATTTATGCAAGAATTTTTTATCCCAAAGTTTCTTTTTTCAATTAATCCGTTTAAAAAATAAAAGGGAAGGAGAAGACATTAGAGAAATGCACTGTATATGAGCACTTCCTAGATGTCTATTATTTATATTAATTACCTCAGCCATAACTCTGTGGTATTGGTCTGCGTCCATGGCACTTACAACTAATTCTGGTACATCTAAGGCGGGAATGTTAAGGTTGGCCAATATGAAATCTTTTTGTCAGCATATCTTGAAAAAAAATCAAAATACAATTAAAAGACAACTAAATAGACTACTATTACTATTTTTAACTTTGACTGGTTTACTTACTGTCGGCGCAAGCAAGCTAAACGACTCATCATCTCTAAGATCCCAGTCTTCGAGTTGAGTGTCTTGATCATCAAATCTATTAAAATCAATAGCTTCAATGTCTTCAATAACAATCTCCATGTCCCCCTCAACGGACCAATCGTAAACCAAAAGATCAGAATGCTTCCTAAAAATAAACATAAGAAAAATGTTATATTTAGTTGCTACCAGATATTCAATAAGCTGGTACAGCTAAGATCTTATAGATTATGTGATATTTTATCAAAATCATGGGCATACTACAGGAGGGCAGAAGGGACGGGACTAATACTGAGCATTTTAAAAAATATGTTTCCTAACTAAGGTACAAAACTTCTCTATGTTATTTTATAAAAAAAAGTTCCTATAAAGATATGTCTGGAGTAGCTATCTTAAAAATTTTAAGCCGATTTGATTAAACTAAACCTAAGTTTGTTGGGCTATTTGACCGTCGTTGTAGATTTTGTTTCCTTGACCTTTCGCCAGCGCGAGTGGTTGGCATCTTCAGAAGGTTCCTAGTAGACTACTTGCGTACTACTACTACTACTCATAGTGGCCGCAAAAGCCTTACACAGTATATTCAATTTGATTAAAATTTGGTGTAGTTGTTGGAAATAATAAGGCTCTTATTTACTTTAATTAGATTCAGATTTTAGCATCCAGTGGCGTCTCAGTAAGCACCACAGTCAATATTATTGAGTAAAAAAACTACGCCACTGACTTTTTTGTAGTTTTTATAGTTTTTCACTTAAGCACTTAAAAATAAAAGTTTTTAGTCTCTTCCATTTTCTCTGTACATAGGGTGGTTTTCAAATCAAATCACTGTTGCCAGAGACCAGGGATTTTCCCTTTTTCAGGAATTTTGTATGACAAAAGAAAAAAAGGGATTTTTAAAGTAAATAAGGGGATTTTTAACAATCTAGAAGCCAGTCTAATCACCATATAACGTCCTTAGGTTTAGTATTTTGAATTATTAAAATGGTGTATTAAACACCTTTTTTACTTTTACATACCTTTTTACTTAAATTTCTTGATTTTTTTGTGAAAGCTATTTTTTGATTGTCATTTTTTTGGCGTAGAAAATTAATTATCCCAATCAATATGCGGCCCGCAAATGTGACTTTAGATCACAGGGATTTTTATCTAAAATACCCAAAAAAAAAAAAAAAGAAAAAATTTTTTTAGAACCACGCAGGGAAGTTTAAATTGAGCTAAAAAATATCCATGCTGCAGTGTCTACTTGGATACCACTGGATCAAATAATTTAAAACTAGTTAGGGATTCATAAGCACCTCATTACTTAAAGAAACCGTACCAAATTTCAAACAATATGGTTTAAGGATATTTAAAATATTTATAAAACAATTACTTTTTTTTGTACCGTAGTTAGAAAACACCCTGTGTTTAGATGTAATATTTCTACCTAGATATAAAACTTTTCAAAATTTATGACTGGCCCAGATATCTTTAAAGATTTCAATCATTCTAAATACAACTTGATGCTATTATTAGTTTTTCTTTGTCTTAATCACAATCAAATGCGCTGTATACTATGTAGTCAAGCTATTATGTTATGCAAAATACCCTTAATTATTAGAAACTAGTCTTTTTAAAAACTTACGTCATTTCTTTCAAATAATTTTGCTTGTATTGTTTTTCGATTTCTTCCAAGTAAGGTTTGGTAAGAACAGGCGAGTCCACTTCATAACTGATATTTCTCTTCTTTATGTTTTCCAATATGTTTGGCACTGGTACATCTAAGTAAATCAACAAGTGTGGTCGCAGAAGAGCATGCAGAGAGTTGTCACGAAACTCGTAATACTTCCTATAAGCTAAAAATACATATAAAACGATTACAAAATAAATAGCAGTTTCACATACTTTTTTGTATTTTATTACTGAAAATGTGCAAAATATACCCCCAAAAACATAAACCCATAATCTGAGGTTTTTCTAAATGCTCATATTTTTTTAAATAAATCACTAGTGGTTTCTTTTTAATTAATTGCAGATGTCTTGAGGGAGAGTTAAATATATCTTAAAATTTTGACAAAAAATGTATCAATCCCAATTAAGTAAATAAAATATCAGGAGTAAATAAGGGTATAATTAAATCATCCTGTAGAATATATTAAAGTGCAAATCATAATGGTTACATTGTTATAGCTTGACCTTTCCTTAAGATTCTTTTTTATTGTCTTAATAACTTATTAAAAAGGATGTGGACATTTACATTAAAACATTTTTGTATAGAAGCTTAGGGAAAAATCAAACATAAATGCGATAATTTTTGTGAGGAGTGTATTTGGATAATTTAATACCTTTTTTGGAAAGATATCCATGTTTATACATAGCTTCAGCAAACACAAAGTCTGAGTAGACACATCTATCTAAAACAACACCTTGTCCAGTGCTGAATATATGAGCCAATGCATCAATGTACTGTGAATATCTAAAATAAAATATATTTTTTTAAATTAATTTTTTAAATTATTAATTTTCTGTTGTAAATTATATTAAAAATAAATTATGAAATACAGAATGGTAATTAAGTAAGGGTATTAAATTAAGCAGATGAGCTTTTGAGTAATTTTAAGACAAAAGGTTTTCATATAAATAGGGATACAAAGTGTTTAATTTTTTTGTGCTCGTCACTATACTGAGTAAGTTGGAAAAGTATTTTTCATTTTGGATTTTTAAGTAGGATATTATTTTTTTAACTTTTACATAACTTTTAATTATAAACAAGTTTTCCGAATAATATTTTCTTCCAAGCTTAAAAAAAGAGGAAGTTTTTCTTTTGTAAATTTGCCTCTACCCTGTATATGCTAGGATTTATTCAAATTTTGATCAGTTTTGTGACTATGGGCATATGAAGAGATTTTTATTTGAAATAAAATTTGATGAAAAATTAAAAAAAAACTTTTCCCAACATTTCCCTAACATTCCCAACAATTATGGTCATCACTGTATAAATAAAGGTTTTTTTGAAATTTATAAACCAAAAAAGAAAAATAGTTTACGAACCTGACAATATATTGTTGAATTTGCATCCTCGCAACTAACTTATGTTTAGGATTCCTTAAGAAATCCATAATGTCGAAACTTCTACAATCAGGTGGCAGCATAGGGTCCAACTTTCTGGTGTCATATCCATATGCATTAATATAATTCATATCGAGGTTGGCTTCAGGTAAGTAAAGCATACCAAAAGAGCTCGCTATTTCCTTTGCAAATTTAGATTTGCCAGCAGCTATAGGGCCTTCTACGACTATAAGCTAAAACAAAAATATAAATAAACTACACTTATAATGAATAAAAAAACTAAATTAAAAGAATGATTTGAAATAAAGAGTATAATAATCACTTGGTGAAGACCTGAGTCAGAACAGAAGTAGTAACAGTTTAAAATAGATAACAAAAAAATACCTGGACAACACGTTAATATAGTCATAGAAAGGTTATCAAAATTTATGTTTATTTTTAAATTGGACAATAATCTTTATTTGAAAGAATATATAAGATTAGTATGCACTGGATTTCAAGACGCCAGTTAAACCCTGCAGATTTTTAACTTTTAACTTAACCTGAGGTTATAGGGTACTGTTTAGAATACAGTGTGTCTATGTAAGTTGGCGTCATAGGGGAAACTTTTTATTATTAATTTTATGTAAAAAAGTAATTCTTCCTAAAAAGTTCTTCAAGGTCCAAAAACTATTTTGCAACCATCAGATATCAAATTGTATTAGTCGTCTACGAGGTTTGGTCACAAATGTAATTTTTGCTTAAGAGAAAAGTACCTACCTGTCTTTTGGTGAATATTAAAAATTATTATAATGAAAATATGTAGAGAATTTAAAATTACATCTAAATATGCAATTTTGTTAATTTAAAAAAAAATCTTTAATTTTTTTGTGATAATTCATAAAATTAAAGTTTTTTTTTAAAAGTTTATTTAAAATTATCCCATAAAGTTTATAATCACTAAATGTATGTATACTACAAACCTAAACTTTTACCATTATCGCAGAAAAAAATGTAAATAAACAAAATTGCATATTTAGAAGAAACCTTAATTTTAAATATCTTTGCTTGATAACAATTTTTTGAACACAGAATACAGGTACTTTTATGCAAAAATTACATTTTTGGCCAAACCTTGTAGATGACTGATACAATTTAATATCTAATGGATGCTTCTAAGGTTTTGGGCCATGCAGAACTTTTTATAAAAATAACTTTTTTGGAAAATTAACAATAAAAAAGTTTCCCATATGACGCCAACTTACTTTGAAGATACAGACAGTAATGCAAAACTATATATCTTTAGTTTAAAGGTAAAACTCACTATGTGACATTTTATGGTTTAGAAAATATCAATGTTTTTTACTTTTAAACTAACAATTTAAGTTAGAAAAACATTTATAAATTTTGTAGTGTACCCGTAGTTTACTACAGGTACACTACAAAATTTAGTACATATTTCAAATTATATGATATACCTACCACTAGTATATTTACACAAATTATGAGGGTAATAGTTAAACATTATAGTGACATTTTGCATGAAGGATATTAGTTGCAACAGTTTTCACTAGAATAGTGTCTTAAATCACAGCAAACACTACATCTACAATGATTTAGGCAGGTATTAAAGCAATTGCTTAAAATATTTATAAAATAATAGTCACAGAAGCCACCTTTAATGCACTGCACTAATAAACTTATTAAAATTTAGGTTTTTAATTACCATGTATAGGTACTTTTTTACAATAAATTTAAATTATACTAACTACTATACTTTTTAAAATACCAACAAAATTACAAAAACCTATAAGACTTCATTAACAATAAAATTTCCTCAAAAGTACAAGTTCATATTTCAAAAACCTATAACATACAAAAAGGCATAAAATTTACCCATATTTTTTGATTACACAGAATGTTGTAAGTATGCTCGGTTGAATGGTTTCCAATTTCTTAACCTAGCAGAATCATGAATTTTAGTCTCTAAACATTTGTAGTCCAGAAATAATTATTTATTGTAATAAAATAGCTTACGAGAGTAAGCTTGAAAAGCTTCAATCATCAGGTGTGGTTGTGCTCGATTAATTGGAATGTACCAATATATATACCTATAAATTACATAAGAAATTATATCTGTCCATGGCACTTTAATATTACCTTGGTATTTTGGTCAAATCTTGCAGAGGTGCTATCATACAAGTAATTGAATACCGTAAATGACTTCTCATTGTAGTTCCATGGTTTTGGCTTAGGTGGAAGTTCATCCAATTTGCTTGTAATTGTTCTTACAGTCTGAACATTAACTTTTGCCAAAAGGGTTTTTGTGGCATTATTTATTGCTAATTTGTTCAGTCCAACTCGTACGATGCAGGCCATCCTTTTTCCCTTTAAAAAATATTTTACATAACAGGAAAATGAAAGCTCTAACCTAAAATTTGTTTGTCAAAAAATCGGTAGTCCTTAGTGATTCGACGACCGTGGAAATATTCGAATGAGTAAAAATTAGAAATATGAATGGTCATCGCGGGGTGATGGTTAAGAAAGAGTTAGTTCTGGTTAGTTGCTTGAAAATTCAATCAGATTACCGAGAGTCGGTCTATATAGGGTCGCGACATTCGGCCATATAGCTTTGACGTGTTATGACGTCACATCTCATATTTTTCGGCCATGTTGTTCAGTGCCGGAGATATACAGTTTATTGTATTAGTAGAACAACCGTTTACACAACAGTTTTTAATTATTATTAAGTTGTAAATTCTTTTACTTTAAATAAAAAACATTTGGAATTACATCTTTCAACAAATATCACTTTCAAAACAATGGAAAATGAAATGCGCAAATTCTAGACGCCACTGGATTGATCATCAGCTTTGATTTTACCCAGTCTTGCCAACTTTTCTCCGTGGAGTGCCCTTCCTTGCGTCCCCGACCTCGAACCGTCTAAAAGTTGAGGATGTCGCAACCTTATAAATATAAACTAACCTTGTCAGATTACCTTGCCGTTTGTGTTCTTGTGCTTTTTACTGTAGTCTACATACACGTCGTACCATTTTAAAACCTTCTTGCATAGTGTATTCCTTTTTACCTTGTATAGAACCGTTCTGAACCGTTCTCTAAACTGTCAATAGTGTCAAGAACGGTTTTACAACATGAAAAATGTAAAAAATTGTAAAAGGAACACTTATGGTGTCGTTCTGGGCGGTTCTGGAGCATAAAAGGAGAGGTCAAACGCAGCCCGTAGAATATTGTTGCTGGTTTTCCCCAAATGTTTTTACTTCAGCTACATTACGTTGTATTTTTAATTTTTAGCCACTTATTACAATTTAAAAATAATTATACGATTCTTCGTCGTAACTTAGGACCAAGAATAAGCGTATAATAATTATATTAATAATAATAATAATAAATATAATAATACTTCTTAATTTTAAATTATAAACATTTTCACATGCATAAAATGAAATAACGTCAACAAGAAAAACAAAAATAACGAATCGTAAGTATGTTATTCTATATATTGCATCCAGAGGCGTAGGTATACTATGGAGCTAGGTGTGGCAGTTCCCCAGGGCCCTCGAGCTTAGGGGCCCCTTGGAGGGTAAAAAAGTATAGAAAAGTACAGAAATAAGTGAAAACAAATTAGAGGAAAAGTAAGAGAGGACTTTTTTTGTTTTTTAAATATTTTGAGGTGTTGGTTACTATGAATAAAAATACATAAAGAAAATAGTGAAAGTAAAAAAGCACTGAGGACCTTTTTTTCTTTGGTCTTCAAATTTTCGGGGTCCCAATTTTTATTTTGCCCCAGGGCCCTTGATGCCCTAGCTACGCCACTGATCGCATCTGCTATTTTATAGGTATATCGGCCAGTAATGCAATAATTAAAAACGCACTATTAGTCACCCAATCCGAAATGTTTACATGCCGGTATTCGCGTTAGACTGTCGCTTTTCCACGCACTGCCTATATAACGGACAAAGAAGAACATACTAAAACTCAATTTTTTGTCAGCAACCTGTATACATTAACAATAATTTTCAGACAAAATAATATTTTGCTTTTCTCCAGAATAAAAAAAAGTATAATTACCATTTTATTTTGGGAAACAGTCAAATATTATTTTGTTTAAATTTAAACTCCCAGAAAATAAATAAACAATAAAGTAATAAAATTTTCAGGCTGATAAAAAGTGTTAGAACTGCGTCAACCACGCCACGTTGATTTTCTAATTCGACGTCGGGCAACTTAGTTGATTCTGAAATGAAACGCCCTTATAGGTTTTCTAATATCCTTTAAATTGATCAGTTCAATATGATGTAATGATGAAAATTAGCTGCATACAGCCCTACAAAAACATTCAGAAAGAAAGCTATTGATTGTTTAAATAATAGTAGATACGGTAATTTTCTAGAAACTGTCCGCAACTCCAAATCCGACCAAATTTGGCATACGGGGGTTTTGTGGCGCTGACCACGAATCTAAAAGACTTTTTAGTCGGAAACGTTTCGTTTTCGAGATATCAATCATCAAAGTTGGTATTTAAACTAACCTCATTTTCACTATATTCCCCCTTTTTTGCATACAATTGTTGATTTTAAGTTAAACTGGTACACAATATTTGATTTTCACCTTTTAAACCCTAATTTTTCTCTTTTCTACGTATTTTACACTTTTTTGAATTAAATTGCATAGCTTCACTTGAATCGTTTTCAATTATGGCGAATGCGCCGGGGGCAATTAATGCAGACCGTTTTGCGTTTTTAAAGATACCCTTCCCAATTTATTTGATAAAAAGTGTTAAATACATAGAAAAACGGAATTCAAAAAATGAAAATCAAATATTGTGGGCCACTTTTGCTTTAAATTAAGAATTGTGTGCAAAAGAAGGGGGAATATAATATATATTATAATAAAACGTTTCCAACTAAAAATCCCTTTAGATTCGTGATCAGCGCCTCAAAAAGTTCCCGTATACCAAATTTGGTCAAAATCGGAGTTGCGGACAGTTTCTAGACAATTACCGTAGTTACAGTTAGCCTATATACAGTACTTTTTAGTTTAATTTTTGATAAAGTATAGATTTATAATAATAGCCCTCCAAAACCTAAATTCTAAATACTTTTCTTGAGGACAAAAAATTCGCGGACCTAATATGTTTTTTCCTATAATAATTAGATTATTCTATCATAGCAGTTTTGCACCACAGTTTCCAAACACCCTGTATAATGGAAACTCTTTTCTTTTTGTACATATGTACATAGGTTATTGATGTTTTAAAAACTTTATATCCATATTAGCATAAAGCAATATTATTTGTGTTTTTATTTTTTTTAAATGATACCCTAAGGCGTTGGTAGCCAGAGCAGACCTTCTCACAATTCAAAAATATACTTTAACAGGTATTTTCAATGGCATAAAACTCATTTATCAGAGCCAAAGTAGGCTATGAAATATAGGATAGTACCTAGCTAAGTCAACTTTTGCCCTAAAAATAAATTGTATACTATTAAAAATACGCGTTAAAGTACATTTTTTTAATTGTAAATAGGATGGTTCGTTCTGGCTCTCAACGCCGCATTTATACGATTAATTATATTATATTTATGTAAAAAACCGTTAAGCTATTCTATTGCAAAAATGTTAAAACTTTTAAACAAATCACCGAAAACAAATGAAGTATAGGAATACAGGCGCGCGCAATTCTGTTGCTTCGCGCCATATCGCGCGTGGCGTCCTTTTAAAAGTGTCTAAGAAGGTCTTTTAAGTTGTTTTTTATTAAAAATAATGTGTAAATAATTGTAAAAATAAGTGTATTCAATATATAAATTAGTGTTTCATCATAAAATCAAGCAGTTTGTAGGGTAAGTCGAAGTGACGCCCCATATAACCCAAAAACTAACGTCTTTTTATAAAAAAGATTCTTTGTTTTGTTATAAGCACTCCAAAACCCCTTATAACAAATTTAAGTAGGTTTAAAACTATAACGAAGTCGTAAAAATGATTCCTCTCTAAATTGGGTTCGTTTTTAGTTTTGTAGGAAAGTATATCATCCTTATATTTACGTAATCACGTATAAGGAATTAGTTGGTTACCCTTTTTGCGAAAAATACAACGAATAACAAATTAGTCAGGTCAGTTTATATCCAGCTGGCGTGGTGTGACCGAGGAAATAATGTGTGTCCTTAAAAGGGCCCAATTTGTAGTAATAGTTTGATATAGTGATACAGTGTGATGGTTATAATAGATGTGAAAAAAGGCTTTACGAGTACGTACATATGATTTGTATTGAAATTTAAATATATGTTACTTTTTTCTTTTTCCTATGTATGTGCTTAAATAGAATACTTTATTAATTTTTGGTAATTGTCTCGAAAGTGGGGGCAACTTCGATTTTGATCGAATTTGATATACTTACGGGGATTTTGGGGCGCTGATCATGAACCAAAAACATTTTGGTAATTCATCAATTTTAGGCGTTCAACCAATTATAACAGCGGTAATAATTGTTGACAACTTTTATGTATAATACATAGTTAAACCGTCAACATAACCGATAGGTAAATACCATGTTAGAATTGGTTCTTCGCCTAAAATTGATAATGTCTAGAAAATGGGAGCAACTCCGATTTAGACGAAATTTGGCCTATGGCGGTTTTTTGGGGCGCAGATCACGAATCTATTATAGATTTTTTTTCGGAAACGTTTCGTTCTCGAGATATTCATCATCAAAGTTGAAATTTAAACTATCCTTAGTTTCACTATATGCAGCCTTCTTTTCGCACAAAATTCTTGATATAACACTATTTGGCACACAATATTTAATGAACATCTTTTTAAAAACCTGTTTTTCAGTTATTTTACACGGTTTTTTCGTTAAATTCACACCTATGTAAAGTATGGATGGTGGAGGGGAGGATAACCATCTGAATGTTTTAAAAAGTGTCCGTCGAAAGGTGCAACTTAAGGTGGCGCCACAGTAGCCAGAGGAGATTTTTTAACCAATGAGCATGAATTATTAGAGTGAGATACAAAATGAAAAAGGACAGATAGATACAAAATAAAAAAGGAAAGAAATACCAAAATCTCTCCACTGGCTACTGTGGCGCCATCCCAATTTGCTACATTCCGATGGCCACTTTTTCAACTTGTCCGCCATAAAAGATGGTTATCCTCCCCTCCACAATCCATAATGTAAAGGAATGTTTACAGACATGGCGACTTGATTTAAAATTAACCTTTTCTATTAATAAAGAAAGGCATAAAATCAATAAAGGACATGTTTTAAAAAGGTTTTTAATGTTAAATGAAATATTGTGTATCACTGTAGTGGTATATCAGGAATTTTGTACAAAAGATAGGGGAATAGAGAAAAATAAGGATAGTTTGAATTTCAAATTTAATGAAGAATATTTTGAGAACTGGTAGGATAATTCAAAGGAGCAGTTTTTATTCCCTGGGGCCTTATATAATTTTGTATAATTTTATTTGTTTAAATGGAATGGAGGGACATAAAATAAAACTTAAAAAACCCCTAAGTAAAGCTATTTTTAAAATACTAATTATTTAACCCCCATGTTATTTTAGATTTTCTACGACGTTTTGTGACAATGCTTTCTATTTAAAAAAAAGTTATCAAAAGTTTGGTAAATATACTAAAATCATAAATGGCAGCGTAGACAGTTAGAAAAATTTATCCCTCTGAAGACCACCCCCTTTTGAAATTACCCCACTACTTTTAATAATATTTTAAAATATTTCATACAAGTATCAATATTAGAAAACACTGTTAAGTAAATCATACACAAAATTTAAATTTTTAATTTTTGACCTTTATACTAATAAATTTTGACCCTTAAAATGTACAACAGGTTTTAGAGTTTTTATTTATGTTATTTTAGGGCAGAAGTTTAAAATTTTAATATACTATTGTCATATAAAGTACGTTGTGTACTTACTGAAAAAAAACAAATTAGTAAAGCCACCCCCAGTGACGCAACTAGCCTCTGACTTTTGGGGAGGCTTAAGCCCCAATTTATAGAGTATAATTGTCGAAAGACACTAATATATACAGGGTGATCATTTTTAAGTCGGCACTATTGCTAACTTCTTTATTATTGGAGATACGAAGTCGGTTAAATGAATAAAGTTGTAGTATTTTTCGCTGATTAACGTGATGCCAACAAAAAACAATTAACATTGGGTTTTCGATTTATTCTATAAAATATACTTTTTTCTAAATGGAACACCCTGTATATTATATCACCATTGGAAAGACCTATCAAAGAGCTTTAAAAAGTTTACATGTCATATATCCAATTTTTAATAGTTTCGAAAATATGGCCATCCTCAGGGTAAATAGTAACCTTGCAATATCAATAATTTTAGGTAGGTACTTTAAGAAAATACCACATTTGATATGTTTATCTCTTAAAGTTTTAAAAATATGTATGGCCATCCAAATCTGGTAAAATTATGTTAAATTATCTCTACAGCTTCAAGCTATAAGCACTAAGTTTAGTGTCAAAGATAAAATAGACATTATATCTACTATTTTTTAGATTTGAATAGCCATATTTCAAAAACTATAAGAGATAGACATAATAAATATGGTATTTTCTTAAAGCTCTTTAAAATATCTATTTATTGGTGATGCAAATATACAAGGTGTTCTATTTTAAAAATGCAAGATTACTATCAAATTCCCGAGGATGGCCATATTTTCGAAACGACATATTAAAAATGAGGACTTTTTTAATGATCTTTGATAGAGCTTTTAAATGGTAATATTATATACAGGGTATTCCATTTAACAAAAGTCTATTTTTGCAATAAATCGAAAACCCGATTTTCATTTTTTTGGCAGCACCTTATTCAGCGGAAAAAATACTACGTTCAATAATTTTGGGGAGGCTAATCGCCATCTTGGGGGAAACTAAGCCCCCTAGCCCCCTCTTTGCGCCTATGCCACCCCTTATAGGGCGTCTCTAAAAGGTCTGTACAAAATCCTATCACAAATTCCTGAGACCAAAATAGAACGATTTAACGCAAATTATCTTAGTCGAAAAGTTGATTGTTTGTAAGATACAGGGTGTCAAAGTTTTTGTTTTATTTTAGTTATCCTAAAATATTTTATTTATTATAAGCCATTGTTCTACAAAAATTTATAGTATTAAAAGGTTTTTCAGAGTGGGGAATCAAAGTATGCTAATGTTTTTTCTTGAAATGTAGAGGGAGCCACCTGCAGTCCTTTGCTTAGGTTCAAAGAATCACAACTTTCCTTTGCCTCGGTATATTAAAGTTTTAATATAAAATTTTTATTATTCCATATATTTTGCACAAAAAGGTATACTCAATAAATATCGCTACGATAAATTGTTTTGAGATATTTCAATTAAATTTGTTTTATCCCATACCAGAGTTTGCCATTGACATTGCATTTATTCACGCTTTATTTAGGCCACTTGGTAGTGTCCAAAAGATCTGTACAAAATCTACCACAAATTCTGTGGTCCTAAATACAACAATCTAATGCAACTTACCTTAGTCGAAAGGTTGCTAGTTTGCAAGATACAGGGTGTAAAATTATCCATTTATTTTTTTTTACTTGCACCCTGTAATCTTGCAAACGATTAACTTTTTTATCTAAGGCAAATTGGGTTAAATCGTTGTATTTTAGCGTAAGGAAATTGTAGTAACTATTTATACAGATCTTTTGGAGAAACTTGGGTGGCCTAAATAGAGGGTTAAGAAATGCAAAGGGAAATTTTTATGTGAAATAAAACGTCGGTTGCAATCTCGCGAACGATTAACTTTTTGACTAAAACAAATTGCATTAGATCGTTGTATTTTGGCCTAAGGAGTCTATGGTAGCATTTTAATCAGACGTTTTAGAGACATCCTGTATGCATTTTAGGGAGGGTTCTTTTTTGGTATCATTTTTTAGGACCAAAAAAGGTCTTTACTTTCCAAAAACTTCCAATTACTACTATTACATATTGCCTTTCTTTCCATATGCTAATGAAAATAAACTCCCCTTCTTACAGCATGCTAAAGGGGGAGTTCGACCCCCCACTCCTTGTTAGATACGCCCATGATAAGGAGTTAATAAAGTTTAAGCCCAAATATGATTTTAGAATAAAACATCTTGTTAGAAAAACACATACGCAAAATTCAAAACATCTTTGCTGGGCCGTTTGGCGAACATAAGTGCCACTCAAAAAACACCCAAAACGCGTCCAATCAGGTTTTTGAGTTTTCGCATTTTTTTAAAAGTTAAAAAGTTTTAAACTTTGACAATGTACTTTCCCTATACTGTATACTGTATAAGCAATAGGTAAAGGTATATCGGCCAGTAAAGCAAACAACAAAGAATGTACGTGAGTCCTCTAATTAGAAATGTTTATATGCCGTTATTTACGTTAGACTGTCTCTTTTTCTCACATTGCCTATGTGTTATGTTATTTAGCTTATCCTGTATACAGCACAAAAACTAGGACAGCCATCCTCAACATTATATTATTACTATTTGCCGGCAATGTACATTTTTCATATTGGCATTGATGGTAAAGCATTGGCAATTGGTGGCAATATTATGCCAACATCTTATACGCATTAAAAAGTCAACCCTAAATAAACACTTAATTGCCACAAATTTTACATGCAGGCGAATTGCCGGCAAGCATACAAAATGGCGGCATACCAATCCTGATTAAATAAAGCACGCGTTTTTGTTGCAGGCAAATAAATATTGGATTTTTGAAGGCAAACCTTCAACGCATATTCATACTTTTTAAAACCATATTATTAACATTGGTATTTAACTAACATTAAAGCAATTTTTTTGATCTGTTTTATTTATAATGGCAGCTAAACAACATTATTTTTATGTTTTTTTACATAATTTAAAGGAAATGGCCTTTTCGTAACATTTTATTAATTAAAAATCATGCAAATGAAATTAAGGTCAAACAAAATGTTTATTATGCATTTTGGAGCGTTAATTTCGACCGAAGGTGACCGCTTTGTGCATTTGTTTTCTACGGTTTTCTAGCTTTTTAGTCTCTTTTTAAAAGTAAAGAGTTTTTTAATAGACATAATTAAATGTATTCATTACCTAATAAGTGTGTGTTGTGTGATTAATTGGTGATGGCTAGTCGAGAAGGCAAGATATTCAAGTAGACTGTTAGGAGCTGTAAACATTTTGTTTAAAACTTTATTAAAGTTTTAAAGACGTGTTAATAAAAAATATTATATATATTTAATAGTTTTTTGACATACCGATAGATGGCGTAATGGACAATAAACTACTACGTTTCTGCAATATCTTCGCTTTTTATCGTCTAAACCGTACCCATTAGACAAAAATAATTCGAGAGCGGTCTGCGGTAGGTGATCTCACTAGCTTTGAAAGAAATATCTTCGGCTAGTGTAAAAATCTGCATCTCCAAGTTGGACAGTGTTCCGAGAGATGGTACTTCTGGTTGCAAGGAAATTGCATGCAGTAAGGAGTTTTTCCTATTTTAATTTTCAAATAAAATATCGCATCATTTTGCTTTTAAAAAAGTATATGCGACAATTTTCGTCAATAAGACGTCAGCTTGCTGCTTGGGAGTATCTGCATTTGCCCACTTTCGTGTTCTTTTGTTATCTTTTTGCCAATAACTTATTAATGATGGATGCCATCATCTTAAACGCATTTTTTGCCAATAACTTATTAATGACGGATGCCATCACATTATCTGCAACACGTGGCCTAATAACGGCCAATTGCCCACTTTCGCGTCTTTTTGATACCTTTTTTGCCAATGCCTTGCCATTAAAGAGTGTTGGCAATGCCAGTAAATTAAATGTACAACGCCGGCAAAAATTCTTTAACATTACCTCAAAATCACTTTCGGTTTAACCGGAAATACCATAAACTTTCTTATTTTAAATGCAAGTGCCTACTTTTTTATATTAAAATTCTGTATAAATTTCCCTTTTCAATGGTAATATCATACCAAATGTTTCTTTTCAAAAGGGCGGCCAGGGAAGACTTTTAAAGAAAATAAGGTGCCGCAATTATTTTGTTTTAAATATATTTTTTGCTACTTAGGCTGTGAAAATAAAAGAAGGATCTATTTTACTTTAACAGGTAGTGACATATTCCATTTTCTTTAATAAATGTCTTAGATTTTGTAGTTTCACATTTTAAATGGAAACACCACTATTTTATTTAATTTTTAAATTCTACACTAAAATCTCTTTTTAATGACATATCACGATATATGACCGCCATCTTGAACATAAACAATATGTTGTGATACGTCATTAAAAAGATTTTAAGTATTGCATTTTAAAACAAAATAAAATAGGGGTGTTTCCATTTAAAATCTTTGTCAAATTTTGAATTTTATCTCATTAATTACATTAAAAACTGAAATTACGAAATCTTAGTAATTTATTATATAAAATGGAATAAGTCACTACCTGTGAAAGTAAAATAAGTCACACATTTATCTTCACAGCCTACTTAGCAAAAAAATATATGTAAAACAGAAATAATGGCGGCACTTGATTTTATTTAACTATATAAACATCATCAAAACTCACCTTGTATGATACAGGATTTGGCGTGTAATATTATTTTACGCAAAGGAAACTTGAAGATAAGGAAGGTGAACGGGACTTATAATGGGAATACACCCTTATTTTTACAGATAAAATAAGTTTTTACAAAAATGAGCATCATGTTTTAGGTCTTTAGCAAAGGTGCATGATGGTGTTATCTTCTTCAAATAGGCTCTGGCTACATTGGTAGCGCAGCTAACAAGTGGTTAATGGAAAAAGCTTAAGCACCAGTTTACAGTGTATATATGCCCAAAAACACTAATGTCTAAATGTCTTTTGATTTCGGACGACCAATCACCGTTTTGGTAGTGCCCGTCTGCGTTTCCCCTTTGGGTCACATTTCCATTCACTACCTATTCCAAGTACGACAAGTTTTCCAGGTATGGTATGCTTTCTTTAATCTTTGTGACGTAAATTAGGCTATCGAAATATATTAAACAAATTAATCATCAATTTTAGGTGAAGAACCAATTCTAAAACGGTATTTACCAATCGGTTATGTTGACGTTTAAACAATGTATTATACGTCAAAGTTGTCACCAATTATAACCGCGGTTATAATTGGTTGAATACCTTAAATTGATGTATGAGTATGAGAGTGTGTTAAAGTGTTTCTTACAGAAAATAGGGTATTAAAATATATATTAAATTGTAGGTTTTCAGCAAAGCATGCACGATGGTCTTCTCTGCTTCAGATAGACATTGGCTAGAAAAGTACTACAATATTCTTTAAGTATGGTATGCTTTTTTATCTTTGACGATAAATGTGTGTTTCGTAAATTACGCCCTCGAAATGCACTAAACTGTTTTATTCTAAGTTTACTATTTTTTTTTTGCTAAATATCTTGGTACGATTTCAAATGCAGCAACCATTATTATTAAATTTTCCAGTTTCTGCCTCCTAAATTCTCAGAGCCTGCAACTTATTTATCTAAATACTATTTTTTTCCTTTCCTCAAGCTCTGGAGAAATTTGATAACTGGCATTAAAATACTTTTTTCTTTGAGAATTCGTAACCACAAACAAGAAACATTTAATTTCTCTTTCAGTGGGTAAATTTTTAAATAAAGTTAAAAAATTGTACCAATTATCAAGTTATAAATGTACACCTACTTAATTTAAATTTTTAATGTTACTAGGAAATTTAAAAAAAATGATTAGTTCGGATAACTCTGTAGTTGCTCAATTAGCAAAGCGATTTTGTTAAAAAAAAATGTTTTTGTTCTTATTGATATATCTTTATATACAGGTAAAGCAACCGACTTGCCGACCATAGGAAATAAAAAGTATAGTTAATATTCCAGGTTAGTGGTCCGACGAAAGACGAAAGCGGTGGACCGGCAGCCTATGATCTCGTTCTGGCTAAACCGGCGCGCTCGTTGCAGCGAAAGTGCACATATAGTAGATTGGTGGGGGATTAAAAGTACATATTTCGTAAAGACGGCGGTTTGGTTTCTATACTGGTATAATATTACCATCAAAGAGAGTTTTAATAGGTTTGGCAATATAATCAAATAAAAAAAAACGGGAGTATAAAATATGCATATACATACCAAGGTAGTCATGATCAAATAAAAATGGAAGCATAAAATATGCATGTACGAAGGTAGTCTTTAACCTTTACTAATTTTTATTTTTGTTACCGAATTGCGTGGCTAGTCAGTCTAGTGCCTGACATGTGTGTTTAGTGTGAGGCGTGTGCTTCTGACCGCTCTCAGGGATTGCCCAACCTTCGTCGAGGTTAGATAGCGCGTTAATATACAAACTATATGTTATGTCTTTGGTCTTGGTGAGCCTTCTTGTCCAAGGCAGCGTTAATGGCTTATGTTCGTACCCTGATGAGCGGTCAGAAACTTACAGGGACTGTACGCAACGGTAAAGATAAGAAGATAACTCAGCAGAGCAGTGCACAAGGACAAAGAGAAAAGGATAATAAAAACATAAATCTATAAACGCGCCGCGAATTTTTCAGGATGGCATAAGATACAGAAGCTAATCACGGGTAAATTGTACCGTCTTTTTAAGTCCAACGTACCTCTGAAAAGAACGGATGGATCGGGGAAATATATCAATCCAGGTCCAAAGTCAAACGCAACCACAGGCCTGGATGGATCGCGACACTTTCCGGTTCTTTTTGTAACTAAAGTTCATAAAAGATTGGATTGATCATTCGAATCGTATTTTCTTCTGGAAAATATTAGTTACCAGTTCAACTTATAGTCTACGATCCGAAGAGAAAGCGACCTTTACCCATCTGTTTCCGGATAAAAACTGTTAATAAAGATAATATTTAAACTAAGGTTGCCCAAAAAATTAGGTCAAGGCTATGACCAATTAAAAAAAGTAAGTTTTAACATTTTTGAGTGACCCTGCATAATACAAATTTTTATTTTTTTATTGTACATGATAGTACTAATATATTAGTACATTTTAATTCTTCTATTTTATAAATAAAGCTGTGGTAAATTTTTAAATTTTAAGCTTATTTTTTTATTCTGTATAATTTAAAATGTATATTTTAATAACTAGCATATGTACGTATTTAAAAACATAGGGGCATTATACAAGGTGAGACAAAAAAATTTAGGGAATTTTTATAAATTAAATATGGCCTTGACCTAATTTTTTAGGCAACCCTATGGCAATCCCTTTGTTTAAATACTATCTTTAATATAAAACAGCTTTTATGCGGTAAACAGATGGGCGAAGCTCGCCTCCTATTCGGATCTTGTACTATTAGTATTTCAAAAAAATGTGCTTAATTTCTCAAATTGTAACACTAAACTCTAGACTCTGGATCTGTTTAATTGTTGCTTCCAGGGGCAAATTTATGCTAATTATTTATTGTTATTTGCATATGCCTCATTGGTCTTTAATTAAGTGCTATCATGAAAATATAAATAAATGTCTAAGTTCGGGACACATGCCTGGATTGAAGCAGATTCGAGCAGTGGACGTCTGCTTCACTAGCTTCTTCAGGTATTAAACCAGTAAATTTTTATTCCTACTAATAGGCATCGCGTCACACGCACATCGTCAAGTATTAGCTAAAAATTCATAAAGTTTTTAAACCACTAGTTTATGTATTTTTATCAACCAAAAGTATTTTCTTTAAAAGTATTTCTCTATCATTTCAGGTTTGTGGGACCCTAGTTGTAGAATCTCTTGGTGGTGGTTTATTAATGGTGGAACCTCGGCGCACGCTTTTTAAGTAGTGAGTCTTCCGCGGCGTGCATCGGAGAACATGTGGCAAAGCTTGAAAAGGACCAAGGAATATGGCAATCTTATTCTTACAAGTAAAACACGTTTTTAAAAATATAAATTTTGTTTCAGGTCTTCAGCCAAAGATGCATGATGGTTTTCTCTACTTAAGATTGACGCTGACTACATTCCCATTCACAAGTATAACAAAATTCTACACCTTGTATGTTTAATTGTTGCTTTCAGGGGCAATTCTTTGCAAAGAACAATTGTTTTTTTTTTGGGGTGGGGCTTTAATTAAGTTAAATTATTTCAGATTTTGCAATTACAGGATTAACCAAACAAACTGATATTTTTCTTAACTTTTGCATAATAAAAACTATAAAAAAGCTTAGGGGTGTACTACACCAGTAATTATTTAATATTAAATTATTTTCCTTTTGTTCCAGGAGTTCGATGCGCCTGTGTTTAGTGCGTGGCGCGTGTGGCTTCTGACCGCTCTTAGGGATTATCTAACCTTCGTCGAGGTTAAAAGCGCGTTAATACAGACCATAACGTAAGTCTAAGGTCTCGGTGAGCCGGCTTGCCGAAGGCAGCGTTGATGCCTTTTATTCGTACCCTGATGAGCGGTAAGAAACTTACTGGAACTGTATGGAACAGTAGAGATAAGAAGATAACTCAGCAGAGCAGTGTAAAAGGACGAATAAAGAAGAATAATAAAAACATAAATGTATAAATGCGCCGCGAATTTTTCAGGATGGCATAAGATACAGAAGCTAATCACGGGTAAATCGTACCGTCTTTTTAAGTCTAACGTACCTCTGAAAAGAACGGATGGATCGGTGAAATATATCAATTCAGGTCCAAAGTCTAACGCACCCACAGGCCTGGATGGATCGCGACACTTTCCGGTCTTGTTTTAACTAAAGTTCATAAAAGATCGGATTGACCGTTCGAATCGTATTTTTTTCTGGAAAATATTGGTTACCAGTTTAACTTAGTACTTCGGAAAAATGTTCTAAATTTTTTAAATTGTAAAACTTAACTTTATACATAGTATCACCAAATATATTGATTAGTTTTTGGATCTGTTTAATTGTTGCTTCCAGGGGCAAATTGATGCAAATTATTAATTGTTATTTGCATATGTCCTATGGGGCTTTAATTAAGTGCGATCATGAAAATATAAATAAATCTTTAAGTTCGGGACACAAGCGTGGATTGGAGCAGAGAAGAGTAAAGCAGATTCGAGCAGTGGACGTCTGCTTTACTAGCTTCTTCAGGTATTAAACAGGTAATTTTTTTATTCCAACTAATAGGTATCACGTTTTTGCCAAGTCTCAACTAAAAATTCAAAAAGTTTTAAACCAATATTTATTTATTTATTTTATCGATCAAAGGTATTTTCTTTAAAATTATTCTCTATTGTTTCAGGTTAGTGAGCTCCTAGTAGTAGAATCTCTTGTTGGTGGTTTATTGATGGTAAACCCTGGCGCACGTTTTTTAAGTAGTGAGTCTTCCGCGGCGCTCATTGGAGAATATGTGGCAAAGCTTGAAGAAGACCGGTGGATATGGTAATGTTATTTTTACAAATATAACAGGTTTCAAAAATATAAATTATGTTTCAGGTCTTCAGAAAAGAAGCATTATGGTTTTCTCTACTTAAGATAGTCATTGGCTACATCCCTATTCTCAAGTAGAAACTTCTTTAGGTATGTAACACTTTTTTTAATAACCCCAACTTGTTTGTGGAATTGTTGCTTTCAAAGGCAATTTTATGCAAGGAGCAATTATTTTTTGTTGGGATTTATTTAAGTGCCATCCTAAAAACAAAAAAAATCTTTTAAGTTCGGGACACAAGTCTGGATTGGATCAAAGAAGACTACAGCCGATTTGAGCAGTGGACGTCTGCTTCACTAGCTTCTTTAGGTATTAAACTGAGAATATTTTTTATTCATATTAATAAAGAACGCGTTTTTACCAAGTGTGGGCTTAAAATTCAAAAAGTTTTTAAGCTAATATTGATGTATTTTATTGACTAAAGGTATTTTCTTTAATTTTTTTTTTTATTATTTCAGGTTATTTGGTCCCTAGTTGTAGAATCTCTTGGTGGTGGTTTATAGATGGTGGACCCTGGCGCACGTTTTTTAAGTGAGTCATCCCGGCGTGCATGGGACAACATGTGGCAAAGCTTGACGAGAACCAGAGGATATGGTAATGTTATTTTTCAAGTAAAACCTATTTTTATAAATATAAATTATGTTTCAGGTCTTCAGCAAAGATGCATGATGGTTTTCTCTATTTAAGATAGACGCTGACTACATCCCCATTCACAAGTATGACAAAATTCTTTAGGTATGTAATGCTTTCTTTTTATTAATAAAACACCTTGTATGTTTAAATGTTGCTTTCAGGGGCAATTCTTTGCAAGGAACAATTGTTTTTTTTTTTGGGGCGGGGGAGGGTTTATTAAGTGAAATTATTGCAGATTTTGAAATTACAGAATTAACCAAACAAACTGATGGTTTTCTTAATTTTTGCATAATAAAAATATACAAAAGCTTAGGGATGTACTACACTAGTAATTATTAAATATTAAATGATTTTCCTTTTGTTCCAGAAGTTCGATGCGCCTGTGTTTAGTGCGTGGCGCGTGTGGCTTCTGAGCGCTCTTAGGGATTATCTAACCTTCGTCGAGGTTAAAAGCGCGTTAATACAGACCATTACGTAAGTCTACGGTCTCGGTGAGCTGGCTTGCCCAAGGCAGCGTTGATGCCTTTATTCGTTCCCTGATGAGCGGTAAGAAACTTACTGGAACTGTATGGAACAGTAGAGATAAGAAGATAACTCAGCAGAGCAGTGTAGAAGGACAAATAAAAAAGGATAATAAATCTATAAACGCGCCGCGAATTTTTCAGGATGGCATAAGATACAGAAGCTAATCACGGGGAAATCGTACCGTCTTTTTAAGTCCAACATACCTCTGAAAAGAACGGATGGATCGGTAAAATATATCAATTCAGGTCCAAAGTGTAACGCACCCACAGGCCTGGATGGATCGCGACACTTTCCGGTCTTGTTTTAACTAAAGTTCATAAAAGATCGGATTGACCGTTCGAATCGTATTTTTTTTCTGAAAAATATTGGTTACCAGGTTAACTTAGTACTTCAAAAAATGTTCAAATTTTTTACATTGTAAAACTTAGCTTTATACATGGTATCACCAAATATATCGATTAGTTTCTGGATCTATTTAATTGTTGCTTTCAGGGGCAAATTTATGCAAATTATTAATTGTTATTTGCATATGTCCTATGGGGCTTTAATTAAGTGCGATCATGAAAATATAAATAAATCTTTAAGTTCGAGACACAAGCCTGGATTGGAGCAGAGAAAAGTGAAGCAGATTCGAGCAGTGGACGTTGCTTTACTAGCTTCTTTAGGTATTAAACAGGTAAATTTTTTATTCCTACTAATAGGTATCACATTCTTACCAAGTATTAGAAAATTTAGAAATTTTTTAAACCACTATTTATGTACTTTTTTATCAACCAAAAGTATTTTCTTTAAAAGTTTTCTCTACTGTTTCAGGTTTGTGGGCCCCTAGTTGTAGAATCTCTTGGTGGTGGTTTATTAATGGTGGACCCTGGCGGTCGCTTTTTAAGTAGTGAGTCTTCCGCGGCGTGCATCGGACAACATGTGGCAAAGCTTAAAGAAGACCAAAGGATATGGTAATGTTATTCTTACCAAAAAACACGTTTTTAAAAAATATAAATTTTGTTTCAGGTCTTCAGCAAAAATGCATGATGGTTTTCTTTACTTAAGATGGACGCTGACTACATTCCCATTCACAAGTATGACAAAATTCTTTAGGTATGTAATGCTTTCTTTTCCATAATACAACACCTTGTTGGTTTAATTGTTGTTTCAGGGGAAATTTTATGCAAACAGCAACTGTTTCTTTTGGTAGGGGGAAGCTTTAATTAAGTGAAACCATTGCAGATTTTGAAATTACAGAATTAACCAAACAAATTGATATTTTTATTAATTTTTGCATTATTAAAACGCTTAGAGTGTACTTAACCAGTAAAAAATTATTATTAAATTATTTTTCCTTTGTTTCAGATAAATCTTTTCAAGTCTTCCGCAGCGTACACTGGAGAACATGTGGTAAAGCTTGAAGAAGACCAGATGATACGGTAATGTTATTCTTACAAATAAAAACCTTCCTAAAAAATATACATTATATTTTAGTTCTTGATCAAAGACGCATTATGGTTTTCTCTAATTTACATAGAAGATGGCTACATCCATATTCAGAAGGACTACAAACTTGTTTACTTAGGTAAAGCTTTCTTTTTTTATAAATAATAATTAATTTAAATTAATAAATAGTGAATAAATGAATGTTGCTTTCAGGGGCAATTTTATGCAAAAAGCAATTGAAGAGCTTAACTTCAAAGGGGTCTTGGTGGCAAAAATACCAAAAATTACATTTTTGCCTAAAAGGTTATATAAACAAAGTTTAACGATATTTAGAAGGTTCTATATACCATAGATAACCTTCTTCTACCAGCACCTTCTTCTATAAGGTAGGGTATTCATGCATATATCATGTGCCTTTATAGAGATCATTTCAGGTTTATACATATAACTTTTAAATACCCAAATGGCACAAAGGCCTTTTTGAATTTGGAGACTTCACTTATTTTTGTTGAGCTTTACGTAGGTGCAATCCTAAAAACAAACACAATATTAAAATCTTTATAGTTCGGGACATAGGCCTGGATTAAAGCAGAGAGGAGTAGGGCAGATTTAAGCAGTGGATGTCTGCTTCACTAGCTTCTTTAGGTATTAAGCAGGGAGTTTTTATTCCTACTAAGGAGAATCGCGTTTTTATTAAGTGTCAGCTAAAAATTTAAAAAGTTTTTAAACCAATATTTATGTATTTCATTGACCAAAGGTATTTTCTTTAAAATATTTCTCTATTGTTTCAGGTTGGTTAGCCCCTGGTTGTAAAATCTCTTGGTGATGGTTTATTGATAGTAGACTTCGACGCACATTTTTTAAGAGGTAAGTCTTCTACGGCATTTATCGGAGAACATGTGGCAAAGCTTGAAGAAGTCCAGGGAATATGGTAATGTTATTCTTTTAAGTAAAACCCTTTTTTATAAATATAAATTATGTTTCAGGTCTTCAGCAAAGATGCATGATGGTTTTCTCTACTTAAGATAGACGCTGACTATATCCACATTCACAAGTATGACAAAATTCTTTAGGTATGTAATGCTTTCTTTTTTAATAATAAAACGCCTTGTATGTTTAATTATTGCTTTCAGGGGCAATTCTTTGCAAAGAACAATTGTTTTTTTTTGGGTGGGGCTTTAATTAAGTTAAATTATTGCAGATTTTGCAATTACAGGATTAACCAAACAAACTGATAGTTTTCTTAACTTTTGCATAATAAAAACTATACAAAAGCTTAGGGGTGTACTACACCAGTAATTATTTAATATTAAATTATTTTCCTTTTGTTCCAGGACTTCGATGCGCCTGTGTTTAGTGCGTGGCGCGTGTGGCTTCTGACCGCTCTTAGGGATTATCTAACCTTCGTCGAGGTTAAAAGCGCGTTAATACAGACCATAACGTAAGTCTAAGGTCTCGGTGAGCCGGCTTGCCGAAGGCAGCGTTGATGCCTTTTATTCGTACCCTGATGAGCGGTAAAGAAACTTACTGAAACTGTATGGAACAGTAGAGATAAGAAGATAACTCAGCAGAGCAGTGTAAAAGGACGAATAAAGAAAAATAATAAAAACATAAATGTATAAATGCGCCGCGAATTTTTCAGGATGGCATAAGATACAGAAGCTAATCACGGGTAAATCGTACCGTCTTTTTAAGTCTAACGTACCTCTGAAAAGAACGGATGGATCGGTGAAATATATCAATTCAGGTCCAAAGTCTAACGCACCCACAGGCCTGGATGGATCGCGACACTTTCCGGTCTTGTTTTAACTAAAGTTCATAAAAGATCGGATTTACCGTTCGAATCGTATTTTTTTCTGGAAAATATTGGTTATCAGTTTAACTAAGTACTTCGGAAAAATGTTCTAAATTTTTTAAATTGTAAAACCTAACTTTATACATAGTATCACCAAATATATTGATTAGTTTTTGGATCTGTTTAATTGTTGCTTCCAGGGGCAAATTGATGCAAATTATTAATTGTTATTTGCATATGTCCTATGGGGCTTTAATTAAGTGCGATCATGAAAATATAAATAAATCTTTAAGTTCGGGACACAAGCGTGGATTGGAGCAGAGAAGAGTAAAGCAGATTCGAGCAGTGGACGTCTGCTTTACTAGCTTCTTCAGGTATTAAACAGGTAATTTTTTTATTCCAACTAATAGGTATCACGTTTTTGCCAAGTCTCAACTAAAAATTCAAAAGTTTTAAACCAATATTTATTTATTTATTTTATCGATCAAAGGTATTTTCTTTAAAATTATTCTCTATTGTTTCAGGTTAGTGAGCTCCTAGTAGTAGAATCTCTTGTTGGTGGTTTATTGATGGTAAACCCTGGCGCACGTTTTTTAAGTAGTGAGTCTTCCGCGGCGCTCATTGGAGAATATGTGGCAAAGCTTGAAGAAGACCGGTGGATATGGTAATGTTATTTTTACAAATATAACAGGTTTCAAAAATATAAATTATGTTTCAGGTCTTCAGAAAAGAAGCATTATGGTTTTCTCTACTTAAGATAGTCATTGGCTACATCCCTATTCTCAAGTAGAAACTTCTTTAGGTATGTAACACTTTTTTTTAATAACCCCAACTTGTTTGTGGAATTGTTGCTTTCAAAGGCAATTTTATGCAAGGAGCAATTATTTTTTGTTGGGCTTTATTTAAGTGCCATCCTAAAAACAAAAAAAAAATCTTTTAAGTTCGGGACACAAGTCTGGATTGGATCAAAGAAGACTACAGCCGATTTGAGCAGTGGACGTCTGCTTCACTAGCTTCTTTAGGTATTAAACTGAGAATATTTTTTATTCATATTAATAAAGAACGCGTTTTTACCAAGTGTGGGCTTAAAATTCAAAAAGTTTTTAAGCTAATATTGATGTATTTTATTGACTAAAGGTATTTTCTTTAATTTTTTTTTATTATTTCAGGTTATTTGGTCCCTAGTTGTAGAATCTCTTGGTGGTGGTTTATAGATGGTGGACCCTGGCGCACGTTTTTAAGTGAGTCATCCCGGCGTGCATGGGACAACATGTGGCAAAGCTTGACGAGAACCAGAGGATATGGTAATGTTATTTTTTCAAGTAAAACCTGTTTTTATAAATATAAATTATGTTTCAGGTCTTCAGCAAAGATGCATGATGGTTTTCTCTATTTAAGATAGACGCTGACTACATCCCCATTCACAAGTATGACAAAATTCTTTAGGTATGTAATGCTTTCTTTTTATTAATAAAACACCTTGTATGTTTAAATGTTGCTTTCAGGGGCAATTCTTTGCAAGGAACAATTGTTTTTTTTTTTTGGGGGAGGGTTTATTAAGTGAAATTATTGCAGATTTTGAAATTACAGAATTAACCAAACAAACTGATGGTTTTCTTAATTTTTGCATAATAAAAATATACAAAAGCTTAGGGATGTACTACACTAGTAATTATTTAATATTAAATGATTTTCCTTTTGTTCCAGAAGTTCGATGCGCCTGTGTTTAGTGCGTGGCGCGTGTGGCTTCTGAGCGCTCTTAGGGATTATCTAACCTTCGTCGAGGTTAAAAGCGCGTTAATACAGACCATAACGTAAGTCTAAGGTCTCGGTGAGCCGGCTTGCCGAAGGCAGCGTTGATGCCTTTATTCGTACCCTGATGAGCGGTGAAGAAACTTACTGGAACTGTATGGAACAGTAGAGATAAGAAGGTAACTCAGCAGAGCAGTGTAGAAGGACAAATAAAAAGGATAATAAAAACATAAATCTATAAACGCGCCGCGAGAATTTTTTTTCAAAGGATGGCATAAGATACAGAAGCTAATCACGGGGAAATCGTACCGTCTTTTGCAGTCCAACGTACCTCTTGAAAAGAACGGGATGGATCGGCAAAATATATCAATTCAGGGGTCCAAAGTGTAACGCACCCACAGGCCTGGATGGATCGCGACACTTTCCGGTCTTGTTTTTAACTAAAGTTCATAAAAGATCGGATTGACCATTCGAATCGTATTTTTTTTTTCTGAAAAATATTGATTACCAGGTTAACTTAGTACTTCAAAAAATGTTCTAAATTTTTACATTGTAAAACTTAGCTTTATACATGGTATCACCAAATATATCGATTGGTTTCTGGATCTATTTAATTGTTGCTATCAGGGGCAAATTTATGCAAATTATTAATTGTTATTTGCATATGTCCTATGGGGCTTTAATTAAGTGCGATCATGAAAATATAAATAAATCTTTAAGTTCGAGACTACAAGCCTGGATTGGAGCAGAGAAAAGTGAAGCAGATTCGAGCAGTGGACGTTGCTTTACTAGCTTCTTCAGGTACTAAACAGGTATATTTTTATTCCTACTAATAGGTATCACATTCTTACCAAGTATTAGAAAATTTAGAAAGTTTTTAAACCACTATTTATGTACTTTTTATCAACCAAAAGTATTTTCTTTAAAAGTTTTCTCTACTGTTTCAGGTTTGTGGGCCCCTAGTTCTAGAATCTCTTGGTGGTGGTTTTATTAATGGTGGACCCTGGCGGTCGCTTTTAAGTAGTGAGTCTTTCGCGGCGTGCATCGGAGAACATGTGGCAAAGCTTGAAGAAGACCAAAGGATATGGTAATGTTATTCTTACCAAAAAAACACGATTTTAAAAAATATAAATTTGTTCCAGGTCTTCAGCAAAAATGCATGATGGTTTTCTTTACTTGGACGCTGACTACATTCCCATTCACAAGTATGACAAAATTCTTTAGGTATGTAATGCTTTCTTTTTCCAAAATACAACACCTTGTTGGTTTAATTGTTGTTTCCAGGGGAAATTTTATGCAAACAGCAATTGTTTCTTTTGGTAGGGGAAGCTTTAATTAAGTGAAACCATTGCAGATTTGGAAATTACAGAATTAACCAAACAAATTGATATTTTTATTAATTTTTGCATTATTAAAACGCTTTGAGTGTACTAAACCAGTAAAAAAATATTATTAAATTATTTTTTCTTTGTTTCAGATAAATCTTTAGGTTTGAGACACAAAGTCTGGACTAAAGCAGAGGGGAGTGAAGCAGATTCGAGCAGTGGATGTCTGGTTTACTAGCTACTTAAGGATTAAACAGGTATTTTTTTATTCCCACTAATAAGTATCACGTGTTTACCGAGTGTTAGTTGGAAATTCGGAAAGTTTTTAAACTAATATTTATGTATTTTATCGACCAAAGGTGCTTTCTTTAAAATGTTTCTCCATTTTCTCAGGTTAGTGCGCCCTTGGTTGTAGAATTTTTTGGTGGTGGTTTATGGATGGCGACCCCCTGTCGCCGATTTTTTTTAAAGTAGTATGTCTTCCGCAGCGTACACTGGAGAACATGTGGTAAAGCTTGAAGAAGACCAGATGATACGGTAATGTTATTCTTACAAATAAAAACCTTCCTAAAAAATATACATTATATTTTAGTTCTTGATCAAAGACGCATTATGGTTTTCTCTAATTTACATAGAAGATGGCTACATCCATATTCAGAAGTACTACAAACTTCTTTAGGTAGGTAAAGCTTTCTTTTTTATATAAATAATAATTAATTTAAATTAATAAATAGTGAATAAATGAATGTTGCTTTCAGGGGCAATTTTATGCAAAAAGCAATTGAAGAGCTTAACTTCAAAGGGGTCTTGGTGGCAAAAATACCAAAAATTACATTTTTGCCTAAAAGGTTATATAAACAAAGTTTAACGATATTTAGAAGGTTCTATATACCATAGATAACCTTCTTCTACCAGCACCTTCTTCTATAAGGTAGGGTATTCATGCATATATCATGTGCCTTTATAGAGATCATTTCAGGTTTATACTTATAACTTTTAAATACCCAAATGGCACAAAGGCCTTTTTGAATTTGGAGACTTCACTTATTTTTTGTTGGGCTTTACGTAGGTGCAATCCTAAAAACAAACACAATATTAAAATCTTTATAGTTCGGGACATAGGCCTGGATTAAAGCAGAGAGGAGTAGGGCAGATTTAAGCAGTGGATGTCTGCTTCACTAGCTTCTTTAGGTATTAAGCAGGGAGTTTTTATTCCTACTAAGGAGAATCGCGTTTTTATTAAGTGTCAGCTAAAAATTTAAAAAGTTTTTAAACCAATATTTATGTATTTCATTGACCAAAGGTATTTTCTTTAAAATATTTCTCCATTGTTTCAGGTTGGTTAGCCCCTGGTTGTAAAATCTCTTGGTGATGGTTTATTGATAGTAGACTTCGACGCACATTTTTTAAGAGGTAAGTCTTCTACGGCATTTATCGGAGAACATGTGGCAAAGCTTGAAGAAGACCAGGGAATATGGTAATGTTATTCTTTTAAGTAAAACCCTTTTTTATAAATATAAATTATGTTTCAGGTCTTCAGCAAAGATGCATGATGGTTTTCTCTACTTAAGATAGACGCTGACTATATCCCCATTCACAAGTATGACAAAATTCTTTAGGTATGTAATGCTTTCTTTTTTAATAATAAAACGCCTTGTATGTTTAAATATTGCTTTCAGGGGCAATTCTTTGCAAAGAACAATTGTTTTTTTTGGGGTGGGGCTTTAATTAAGTTAAATTATTGCAGATTTTGCAATTACAGGATTAACCAAACAAACTGATAGTTTTCTTAACTTTTGCATAATAAAAACTATACAAAAGCTTAGGGGTGTACTACACCAGTAATTATTTAATATTAAATTATTTTCCTTTTGTTCCAGGAGTTCGATGCGCCTGTGTTTAGTGCGTGGCGCGTGTGGCTTCTGACCGCTCTTAGGGATTATCTAACCTTCGTCGAGGTTAAAAGCGCGTTAATACAGACCATAACGTAAGTCTAAGGTCTCGGTGAGCCGGCTTGCCGAAGGCAGCGTTGATGCCTTTATTCGTACCCTGATGAGCGGTAAAGAAACTTACTGAAACTGTATGGAACAGTAGAGATAAGAAGATAACTCAGCAGAGCAGTGTAAAAGGACGAATAAAGAAGAATAATAAAAACATAAATGTATAAATGCGCCGCGAATTTTTCAGGATGGCATAAGATACAGAAGCTAATCACGGGTAAATCGTACCGTCTTTTTAAGTCTAACGTACCTCTGAAAAGAACGGATGGATCGGTGAAATATATCAATTCAGGTCCAAAGTCTAACGCACCCACAGGCCTGGATGGATCGCGACACTTTCCAGTCTTGTTTTAACTAAAGTTCATAAAAGATCGGATTTACCGTTCGAATCGTATTTTTTTCTGGAAAATATTGGTTATCAGTTTAACTAAGTACTTCGGAAAAATGTTCTAAATTTTTTAAATTGTAAAACCTAACTTTATACATAGTATCACCAAATATATTGATTAGTTTTTGGATCTGTTTAATTGTTGCTTCCAGGGGCAAATTGATGCAAATTATTAATTGTTATTTGCATATGTCCTATGGGGCTTTAATTAAGTGCGATCATGAAAATATAAATAAATCTTTAAGTTCGGGACACAAGCGTGGATTGGAGCAGAGAAGAGTAAAGCAGATTCGAGCAGTGGACGTCTGCTTTACTAGCTTCTTCAGGTATTAAACAGGTAATTTTTTTATTCCAACTAATAGGTATCACGTTTTTGCCAAGTCTCAACTAAAAATTCAAAAAGTTTTAAACCAATATTTATTTATTTATTTTATCGATCAAAGGTATTTTCTTTAAAATTATTCTCTATTGTTTCAGGTTAGTGAGCTCCTAGTAGTAGAATCTCTTGTTGGTGGTTTATTGATGGTAAACCCTGGCGCACGTTTTTTAAGTAGTGAGTCTTCCGCGGCGCTCATTGGAGAATATGTGGCAAAGCTTGAAGAAGACCGGTGGATATGGTAATGTTATTTTTACAAATATAACAGGTTTCAAAAATATAAATTATGTTTCAGGTCTTCAGAAAAGAAGCATTATGGTTTTCTCTACTTAAGATAGTCATTGGCTACATCCCTATTCTCAAGTAGAAACTTCTTTAGGTATGTAACACTTTTTTTAATAACCCCAACTTGTTTGTGGAATTGTTGCTTTCAAAGGCAATTTTATGCAAGGAGCAATTATTTTTTGTTGGGCTTTATTTAAGTGCCATCCTAAAAACAAAAAAAATCTTTTAAGTTCGGGACACAAGTCTGGATTGGATCAAAGAAGACTACAGCCGATTTGAGCAGTGGACGTCTGCTTCACTAGCTTCTTTAGGTATTAAACTGAGAATATTTTTTATTCATATTAATAAAGAACGCGTTTTTACCAAGTGTGGGCTTAAAATTCAAAAAGTTTTTAAGCTAATATTGATGTATTTTATTGACTAAAGGTATTTTCTTTAATTTTTTTTTTTATTATTTCAGGTTATTTGGTCCCTAGTTGTAGAATCTCTTGGTGGTGGTTTATAGATGGTGGACCCTGGCGCACGTTTTTTAAGTGAGTCATCCCGGCGTGCATGGGACAACATGTGGCAAAGCTTGACGAGAACCAGAGGATATGGTAATGTTATTTTTTCAAGTAAAACCTGTTTTTATAAATATAAATTATGTTTCAGGTCTTCAGCAAAGATGCATGATGGTTTTCTCTATTTAAGATAGACGCTGACTACATCCCCATTCACAAGTATGACAAAATTCTTTAGGTATGTAATGCTTTCTTTTTATTAATAAAACACCTTGTATGTTTAAATGTTGCTTTCAGGGGCAATTTTTTGCAAGGAACAATTGTTTTTTTTTTGGGGGGGGGAGGGTTTATTAAGTGAAATTATTGCAGATTTTGAAATTACAGAATTAACCAAACAAGTTGATTATTTTTATTTCAATTTTTGCATTAAATACAAAACGCTTTGAGTGTACTAAACCAGTAAAAAAATATTATTAAATTATTTTTTCTTTGTTTCAGATACAATCTTTTAGGTTTGAGACACAAAGTCTGGACTAAAGCAGAGGGAGTGAAGGCAGATTCGAGCAGTGGATGTCTGGTTTACTAGCTACTTAAGGAGTTAAACAGGTATTTTTTTTATTCCCACTAATAAGTATCACGTGTTTACCGAGTGTTAGTTGGAAATTCGGAGAAGTTTTTAAACTAATATTTATGTATTTTATCGACCAAAGGTGCTTTCTTTAAAATGTTTCTCCATTTTCTCAGGTTAGTGCGCCCTTGGTTGTAGAATTTTTTGGTGGTGGTTTATGGATGGCGACCCCCTGTCGCCGATTTTTTTTAAAGTAGTATGTCTTCCGCAGCGTACACTGGAGAACATGTGGTAAAGCTTGAAGAAGACCAGATGATACGGTAATGTTATTCTTACAAATAAAAACCTTCCTAAAAATATACATTATATTTTAGTTCTTGATCAAAGACGCATTATGGTTTTCTCTAATTTACATAGAAGATGGCTACATCCATATTCAGAAGTACTACAAACTTCTTTAGGTAGGTAAAGCTTTCTTTTTTTATATAAATAATAATTAATTTAAATTAATAAATAGTGAATAAATGAATGTTGCTTTCAGGGGCAATTTTATGCAAAAAGCAATTGAAGAGCTTAACTTCAAAGGGGTCTTGGTGGCAAAAATACCAAAAATTACATTTTTGCCTAAAAGGTTATATAAACAAAGTTTAACGATATTTAGAAGGTTCTATATACCATAGATAACCTTCTTCTACCAGCACCTTCTTCTATAAGGTAGGGTATTCATGCATATATCATGTGCCTTTATAGAGATCATTTCAGGTTTATACTTATAACTTTTAAATACCCAAATGGCACAAAGGCCTTTTTGAATTTGGAGACTTCACTTATTTTTGTTGGGCTTTACGTAGGTGCAATCCTAAAAACAAACACAATATTAAAATCTTTATAGTTCGGGACATAGGCCTGGATTAAAGCAGAGAGGAGTAGGGCAGATTTAAGCAGTGGATGTCTGCTTCACTAGCTTCTTTAGGTATTAAGCAGGGAGTTTTTATTCCTACTAAGGAGAATCGCGTTTTTATTAAGTGTCAGCTAAAAATTTAAAAAGTTTTTAAACCAATATTTATGTATTTCATTGACCAAAGGTATTTTCTTTAAAATATTTCTCCATTGTTTCAGGTTGGTTAGCCCCTGGTTGTAAAATCTCTTGGTGATGGTTTATTGATAGTAGACTTCGACGCACATTTTTTAAGAGGTAAGTCTTCTACGGCATTTATCGGAGAACATGTGGCAAAGCTTGAAGAAGACCAGGGAATATGGTAATGTTATTCTTTTAAGTAAAACCCTTTTTTATAAATATAAATTATGTTTCAGGTCTTCAGCAAAGATGCATGATGGTTTTCTCTACTTAAGATAGACGCTGACTATATCCCCATTCACAAGTATGACAAAATTCTTTAGGTATGTAATGCTTTCTTTTTTAATAATAAAACGCCTTGTATGTTTAAATATTGCTTTCAGGGGCAATTCTTTGCAAAGAACAATTGTTTTTTTTGGGGTGGGGCTTTAATTAAGTTAAATTATTGCAGATTTTGCAATTACAGGATTAACCAAACAAACTGATAGTTTTCTTAACTTTTGCATAATAAAAACTATACAAAAGCTTAGGGGTGTACTACACCAGTAATTATTTAATATTAAATTATTTTCCTTTTGTTCCAGGAGTTCGATGCGCCTGTGTTTAGTGCGTGGCGCGTGTGGCTTCTGACCGCTCTTAGGGATTATCTAACCTTCGTCGAGGTTAAAAGCGCGTTAATACAGACCATAACGTAAGTCTAAGGTCTCGGTGAGCCGGCTTGCCGAAGGCAGCGTTGATGCCTTTATTCGTACCCTGATGAGCGGTAAAGAAACTTACTGAAACTGTATGGAACAGTAGAGATAAGAAGATAACTCAGCAGAGCAGTGTAAAAGGACGAATAAAGAAGAATAATAAAAACATAAATGTATAAATGCGCCGCGAATTTTTCAGGATGGCATAAGATACAGAAGCTAATCACGGGTAAATCGTACCGTCTTTTTAAGTCTAACGTACCTCTGAAAAGAACGGATGGATCGGTGAAATATATCAATTCAGGTCCAAAGTCTAACGCACCCACAGGCCTGGATGGATCGCGACACTTTCCAGTCTTGTTTTAACTAAAGTTCATAAAAGATCGGATTTACCGTTCGAATCGTATTTTTTTCTGGAAAATATTGGTTATCAGTTTAACTAAGTACTTCGGAAAAATGTTCTAAATTTTTTAAATTGTAAAACCTAACTTTATACATAGTATCACCAAATATATTGATTAGTTTTTGGATCTGTTTAATTGTTGCTTCCAGGGGCAAATTGATGCAAATTATTAATTGTTATTTGCATATGTCCTATGGGGCTTTAATTAAGTGCGATCATGAAAATATAAATAAATCTTTAAGTTCGGGACACAAGCGTGGATTGGAGCAGAGAAGAGTAAAGCAGATTCGAGCAGTGGACGTCTGCTTTACTAGCTTCTTCAGGTATTAAACAGGTAATTTTTTTATTCCAACTAATAGGTATCACGTTTTTGCCAAGTCTCAACTAAAAATTCAAAAAGTTTTAAACCAATATTTATTTATTTATTTTATCGATCAAAGGTATTTTCTTTAAAATTATTCTCTATTGTTTCAGGTTAGTGAGCTCCTAGTAGTAGAATCTCTTGTTGGTGGTTTATTGATGGTAAACCCTGGCGCACGTTTTTAAGTAGTGAGTCTTCCGCGGCGCTCATTGGAGAATATGTGGCAAAGCTTGAAGAAGACCGGTGGATATGGTAATGTTATTTTTACAAATATAACAGGTTTCAAAAATATAAATTATGTTTCAGGTCTTCAGAAAAGAAGCATTATGGTTTTCTCTACTTAAGATAGTCATTGGCTACATCCCTATTCTCAAGTAGAAACTTCTTTAGGTATGTAACACTTTTTTTAATAACCCCAACTTGTTTGTGGAATTGTTGCTTTCAAAGGCAATTTTATGCAAGGAGCAATTATTTTTTGTTGGGCTTTATTTAAGTGCCATCCTAAAAACAAAAAAAATCTTTTAAGTTCGGGACACAAGTCTGGATTGGATCAAAGAAGACTACAGCCGATTTGAGCAGTGGACGTCTGCTTCACTAGCTTCTTTAGGTATTAAACTGAGAATATTTTTTATTCATATTAATAAAGAACGCGTTTTTACCAAGTGTGGGCTTAAAATTCAAAAAGTTTTTAAGCTAATATTGATGTATTTTATTGACTAAAGGTATTTTCTTTAATTTTTTTTTTTATTATTTCAGGTTATTTGGTCCCTAGTTGTAGAATCTCTTGGTGGTGGTTTATAGATGGTGGACCCTGGCGCACGTTTTTAAGTGAGTCATCCCGGCGTGCATGGGACAACATGTGGCAAAGCTTGACGAGAACCAGAGGATATGGTAATGTTATTTTTTCAAGTAAAACCTGTTTTTATAAATATAAATTATGTTTCAGGTCTTCAGCAAAGATGCATGATGGTTTTCTCTATTTAAGATAGACGCTGACTACATCCCCATTCACAAGTATGACAAAATTCTTTAGGTATGTAATGCTTTCTTTTTATTAATAAAACACCTTGTATGTTTAAATGTTGCTTTCAGGGGCAATTCTTTGCAAGGAACAATTGTTTTTTTTTTTTGGGGGGGGGAGGGTTTATTAAGTGAAATTATTGCAGATTTTGAAATTACTTCACTTATTTTTTGTTGGGCTTTACGTAGGTGCAATCCTAAAAACAAACACAATATTAAAATCTTTATAGTTCGGGACATAGGCCTGGATTAAAGCAGAGAGGAGTAGGGCAGATTTAAGCAGTGGATGTCTGCTTCACTAGCTTCTTTAGGTATTAAGCAGGGAGTTTTTTATTCCTACTAAGGAGAATCGCGTTTTTATTAAGTGTCAGCTAAAAATTTAAAAAGTTTTTAAACCAATATTTATGTATTTCATTGACCAAAGGTATTTTCTTTAAAATATTTCTCTATTGTTTCAGGTTGGTTAGCCCCTGGTTGTAAAATCTCTTGGTGATGGTTTATTGATAGTAGACTTCGACGCACATTTTTTAAGAGGTAAGTCTTCTACGGCATTTATCGGAGAACATGTGGCAAAGCTTGAAGAGGACCAGGGAATATGGTAATGTTATTCTTTTAAGTAAAACCCGTTTTTATAAATATAAATTATGTTTCAGGTCTTCAGCAAAGATGCATGATGGTTTTCTCTACTTAAGATAGACGCTGACTACATCCCCATTCACAAGTATGACAAAATTCTTTAGGTATGTAATGCTTTCTTTTTTATTAATAAAACACCTTGTATGTTTAAATGTTGCTTTCAGGGGCAATTCTTTGCAAAGAACAATTGTTTTTTTTGGGGTGAGGGCTTTAATTAAGTGAAATTATTGCAGATTTTGAAATTACAGAATTAACCAAACAAACTGATAGTTTTCTTAACTTTTGCATAATAAAAACTATACAAAAGCTTAGGGATGTACTACACTAGTAATTATTTAATATTAAATGATTTTCCTTTTGTTCCAGAAGTTCGATGCGCCTGTGTTTAGTGCGTGGCGCGTGTGGCTTCTGAGCGCTCTTAGGGATTATCTAACCTTCGTCGAGGTTAAAAGCGCGTTAATACAGACCATAACGTAAGTCTAAGGTCTCGGTGAGCCGGCTTGCCGAAGGCAGCGTTGATGCCTTTTATTCGTACCCTGATGAGCGGTAAAGAAACTTACTGAAACTGTATGGAACAGTAGAGATAAGAAGATAACTCAGCAGAGCAGTGTAAAAGGACGAATAAAGAAGAATAATAAAAACATAAATGTATAAATGCGCCGCGAATTTTTCAGGATGGCATAAGATACAGAAGCTAATCACGGGTAAATCGTACCGTCTTTTTAAGTCTAACGTACCTCTGAAAAGAACGGATGGATCGGTGAAATATATCAATTCAGGTCCAAAGTCTAACGCACCCACAGGCCTGGATGGATCGCGACACTTTCCGGTCTTGTTTTAACTAAAGTTCATAAAAGATCGGATTGACCGTTCGAATCGTATTTTTTTCTGGAAAATATTGGTTATCAGTTTAACTAAGTACTTCGGAAAAATGTTCTAAATTTTTTAAATTGTAAAACCTAACTTTATACATAGTATCACCAAATATATTGATTAGTTTTTGGATCTGTTTAATTGTTGCTTCCAGGGGCAAATTGATGCAAATTATTAATTGTTATTTGCATATGTCCTATGGGGCTTTAATTAAGTGCGATCATGAAAATATAAATAAATCTTTAAGTTCGGGACACAAGCGTGGATTGGAGCAGAGAAGAGTAAAGCAGATTCGAGCAGTGGACGTCTGCTTTACTAGCTTCTTCAGGTATTAAACAGGTAATTTTTTTATTCCAACTAATAGGTATCACGTTTTTGCCAAGTCTCAACTAAAAATTCAAAAAGTTTTAAACCAATATTTATTTATTTATTTTATCGATCAAAGGTATTTTCTTTAAAATTATTCTCTATTGTTTCAGGTTAGTGAGCTCCTAGTAGTAGAATCTCTTGTTGGTGGTTTATTGATGGTAAACCCTGGCGCACGTTTTTAAGTAGTGAGTCTTCCGCGGCGCTCATTGGAGAATATGTGGCAAAGCTTGAAGAAGACCGGTGGATATGGTAATGTTATTTTTACAAATATAACAGGTTTCAAAAATATAAATTATGTTTCAGGTCTTCAGAAAAGAAGCATTATGGTTTTCTCTACTTAAGATAGTCATTGGCTACATCCCTATTCTCAAGTAGAAACTTCTTTAGGTATGTAACACTTTTTTTAATAACCCCAACTTGTTTGTGGAATTGTTGCTTTCAAAGGCAATTTTATGCAAGGAGCAATTATTTTTTGTTGGGCTTTATTTAAGTGCCATCCTAAAAACAAAAAAAATCTTTTAAGTTCGGGACACAAGTCTGGATTGGATCAAAGAAGACTACAGCCGATTTGAGCAGTGGACGTCTGCTTCACTAGCTTCTTTAGGTATTAAACTGAGAATATTTTTTATTCATATTAATAAAGAACGCGTTTTTACCAAGTGTGGGCTTAAAATTCAAAAAGTTTTTAAGCTAATATTGATGTATTTTATTGACTAAAGGTATTTTCTTTAATTTTTTTTTTATTATTTCAGGTTATTTGGTCCCTAGTTGTAGAATCTCTTGGTGGTGGTTTATAGATGGTGGACCCTGGCGCACGTTTTTAAGTGAGTCATCCCGGCGTGCATGGGACAACATGTGGCAAAGCTTGACGAGAACCAGAGGATATGGTAATGTTATTTTTCAAGTAAAACCTGTTTTTATAAATATAAATTATGTTTCAGGTCTTCAGCAAAGATGCATGATGGTTTTCTCTATTTAAGATAGACGCTGACTACATCCCCATTCACAAGTATGACAAAATTCTTTAGGTATGTAATGCTTTCTTTTTTATTAATAAAACACCTTGTATGTTTAAATGTTGCTTTCAGGGGCAATTCTTTGCAAGGAACAATTGTTTTTTTTTTGGGGAGGGTTTATTAAGTGAAATTATTGCAGATTTTGAAATTACAGAATTAACCAAACAAACTGATGGTTTTCTTAATTTTTGCATAATAAAAATATACAAAAGCTTAGGGATGTACTACACTAGTAATTATTTAATATTAAATGATTTTCCTTTTGTTCCAGAAGTTCGATGCGCCTGTGTTTAGTGCGTGGCGCGTGTGGCTTCTGAGCGCTCTTAGGGATTATCTAACCTTCGTCGAGGTTAAAAGCGCGTTAATACAGACCATAACGTAAGTCTAAGGTCTCTGGTGAGCCGGCTTGCCGAAGGCAGCGTTGATGCCTTTTATTCGTACCCTGATGAGCGGTGAAGAAACTTACTGAAACTGTATGGAACAGTAGAGATAAGAAGGTAACTCAGCAGAGCAGTGTAGTAGTGGGGCGGACAAATAAAAGGATAATGAAAACATAAATCTATAAACGCGCCGCGAATTTTTCAGGATGGCACTTAAGGACTACAGAAGCTAACCACGGGGAAATCGTACCGTCTTTTTAAAGTCCAACGTACCTCACGAGAAAGAACGGATGGATCGGTGAAATATATCAATTCAGGTCCAAAGTGTAACGCACCCACAGGCCTGGATGGATTCGCGACACTCCTTCCGGTCTCGTTTTTTAACTAAGCGGATTCATAAAAAAGATCGGAGTTGACACTGTTCGAATCGTATTTTTTCTCTGATAAATATTGATTACCAGGTTAACTTAGTACTTCAAAAAATGTTCTAAATTTTTTACATTGTAAAACTTAGCTTTATACATGGTATCACCAAATATATCGATTGGTTTCTGGATCTATTTAATTGTTGCTATCAGGGGCAAATTTATGCAAATTATTAATTGTTATTTGCATATGTCCTATGGGGCTTTAATTAAGTGCGATCATGAAAATATAAATAAATCTTTAAGTTCGAGAGACACAAGCCTGGATTGGAGCAGAGAAAAGTGAAGCAGATTCGAGCAGTGGACGTTGCTTTACTAGCTTCTTCAGGTACTAAACAGGTATATTTTTTATTCCTACTAATAGGTATCACATTCTTACCAAGTATTAGAAAATTTAGAAAGTTTTTAAACCACTATTTATGTACTTTTTATCAACCAAAAGTATTTTCTTTAAAAGTTTTCTCTACTGTTTCAGGTTTGTGGGCCCCTAGTTCTAGAATCTCTTGGTGGTGGTTTATTAATGGTGGACCCTGGCGGTCGCTTTTAAGTAGTGAGTCTTTCGCGGCGTGCATCGGAGAACATGTGGCAAAGCTTGAAGAAGACCAAAGGATATGGTAATGTTATTCTTACCAAAAAAACACGATTTTAAAAAATATAAATTTTGTTCCAGGTCTTCAGCAAAAATGCATGATGGTTTTCTTTACTTGGACGCTGACTACATTCCCATTCACAAGTATGACAAAATTCTTTAGGTATGTAATGCTTTCTTTTTCCAAAATACAACACCTTGTTGGTTTAATTGTTGTTTCCAGGGGAAATTTTATGCAAACAGCAATTGTTTCTTTTGGTAGGGGGAAGCTTTAATTAAGTGAAACCATTGCAGATTTGGAAATTACAGAATTAACCAAACAAATTGATATTTTTATTAATTTTTGCATTATTAAAACGCTTTGAGTGTACTAAACCAGTAAAAAATTATTATTAAATTATTTTTCTTTGTTTCAGATAAATCTTTAGGTTTGAGACACAAAGTCTGGACTAAAGCAGAGAGGAGTGAAGCAGATTCGAGCAGTGGATGTCTGGTTTACTAGCTACTTAAGGATTAAACAGGTATTTTTTTATTCCCACTAATAAGTATCACGTGTTTACTGAGTGTTAGTTGGAAATTCGGAAAGTTTTTAAACTAATATTTATGTATTTTATCGACCAAAGGTGCTTTCTTTAAAATGTTTCTCCATTTTCTCAGGTTAGTGCGCCCTTGGTTGTAGAATTTTTGGTGGTGGTTTATGGATGGCGACCCCCTGTCGCCGGTTTTTTAAAGTAGTATGTCTTCCGCAGCGTACACTGGAGAACATGTGGTAAAGCTTGAAGAAGACCAGATGATACGGTAATGTTATTCTTACAAATAAAAACCTTCCTAAAAAATATACATTATATTTTAGTTCTTGATCAAAGACGCATTATGGTTTTCTCTAATTTACATAGAAGATGGCTACATCCATATTCAGAAGTACTACAAACTTGTTTAGGTAGGTAAAGCTTTCTTTTTTTATAAATAATAATTAATTTAAATTAATAAATAGTGAATAAATGAATGTTGCTTTCAGGGGCAATTTTATGCAAAAAGCAATTGAAGAGCTTAACTTCAAAGGGGTCTTGGTGGCAAAAATACCAAAAATTACATTTTTGCCTAAAAAGGTTATATATACAAAGTTTAACGATATTTAGAAGGTTCTATATACCATAGATAACCTTCTTCTACCACCACCTTCTTCTATAAGGTAGGGTATTCATGCATATATCATGTGCCTTTATAGAGATCATTTCAGGTTTATACTTATAACTTTTAAATACCCAAATGGCACAAAGGCCTTTTTGAATTTGGAGACTTCACTTATTTTTTGTTGGGCTTTACGTAGGTGCAATCCTAAAAACAAACACAATATTAAAATCTTTATAGTTCGGGACATAGGCCTGGATTAAAGCAGAGAGGAGTAGGGCAGATTTAAGCAGTGGATGTCTGCTTCACTAGCTTCTTTAGGTATTAAGCAGGGAGTTTTTATTCCTACTAAGGAGAATCGCGTTTTTATTAAGTGTCAGCTAAAAATTTAAAAAGTTTTTAAACCAATATTTATGTATTTCATTGACCAAAGGTATTTTCTTTAAAATATTTCTCTATTGTTTCAGGTTGGTTAGCCCCTGGTTGTAAAATCTCTTGGTGATGGTTTATTGATAGTAGACTTCGACGCACATTTTTTAAGAGGTAAGTCTTCTACGGCATTTATCGGAGAACATGTGGCAAAGCTTGAAGAAGACCAGGGAATATGGTAATGTTATTCTTTTAAGTAAAACCCTTTTTTATAAATATAAATTATGTTTCAGGTCTTCAGCAAAGATGCATGATGGTTTTCTCTACTTAAGATAGACGCTGACTATATCCCCATTCACAAGTATGACAAAATTCTTTAGGTATGTAATGCTTTCTTTTTTAATAATAAAACGCCTTGTATGTTTAAATATTGCTTTCAGGGGCAATTCTTTGCAAAGAACAATTGTTTTTTTTGGGGTGGGGCTTTAATTAAGTTAAATTATTTCAGATTTTGCAATTACAGGATTAACCAAACAAACTGATAGTTTTCTTAACTTTTGCATAATAAAAACTATACAAAAGCTTAGGGGTGTACTACACCAGTAATTATTTAATATTAAATTATTTTCCTTTTGTTCCAGGAGTTCGATGCGCCTGTGTTTAGTGCGTGGCGCGTGTGGCTTCTGACCGCTCTTAGGGATTATCTAACCTTCGTCGAGGTTAAAAGCGCGTTAATACAGACCATAACGTAAGTCTAAGGTCTCGGTGAGCCGGCTTGCCGAAGGCAGCGTTGATGCCTTTTATTCGTACCCTGATGAGCGGTAAAGAAACTTACTGGAACTGTATGGAACAGTAGAGATAAGAAGATAACTCAGCAGAGCAGTGTAAAAGGACGAATAAAGAAGAATAATAAAAACATAAATGTATAAATGCGCCGCGAATTTTTCAGGATGGCATAAGATACAGAAGCTAATCACGGGTAAATCGTACCGTCTTTTTAAGTCTAACGTACCTCTGAAAAGAACGGATGGATCGGTGAAATATATCAATTCAGGTCCAAAGTCTAACGCACCCACAGGCCTGGATGGATCGCGACACTTTCCAGTCTTGTTTTAACTAAAGTTCATAAAAGTACAGCCGATTTGAGCAGTGGACGTCTGCTTCACTAGCTTCTTTAGGTATTAAACTGAGAATATTTTTTATTCATATTAATAAAGAACGCGTTTTTACCAAGTGTGGGCTTAAAATTCAAAAAGTTTTTAAGCTAATATTGATGTATTTTATTGACTAAAGGTATTTTCTTTAATTTTTTTTTATTATTTCAGGTTATTTGGTCCCTAGTTGTAGAATCTCTTGGTGGTGGTTTATAGATGGTGGACCCTGGCGCACGTTTTTTAAGTGAGTCATCCCGGCGTGCATGAGACAACATGTGGCAAAGCTTGACGAGAACCAGAGGATATGGTAATGTTATTTTTTCAAGTAAAACCTGTTTTTATAAATATAAATTATGTTTCAGGTCTTCAGCAAAGATGCATGATGGTTTTCTCTATTTAAGATAGACGCTGACTACATCCCCATTCACAAGTATGACAAAATTCTTTAGGTATGTAATGCTTTCTTTTTATTAATAAAACACCTTGTATGTTTAAATGTTGCTTTCAGGGGCAATTTTTTGCAAGGAACAATTGTTTTTTTTTTTGGGGGGAGGGTTTATTAAGTGAAATTATTGCAGATTTTGAAATTACAGAATTAACCAAACAAACTGATGGTTTTCTTAATTTTTGCATACAAAAAATATACAAAAGCTTAGGGATGTACTACACTAGTAATTATTTAATATTAAATGATTTTCCTTTTGTTCCAGAAGTTCGATGCGCCTGTGTTTAGTGCGTGGCGCGTGTGGCTTCTGAGCGCTCTTAGGGATTATCTAACCTTCGTCGAGGTTAAAAGCGCGTTAATACAGACCATAACGTAAGTCTAAGGTCTTGGTGAGCCGGCTTGCCGAAGGCAGCGTTAATGCCTTTTATTCGTACCCTGATGAGCGGTGAAGAAACTTACTGAAACTGTATGGAACAGTAGAGATAAGAAGATAACTCAGCAGAGCAGTGTAGAAGGACAAATAAAAAAGGATAATAAATCTATAAACGCGCCGCGAATTTTTCAGGATGGCATAAGATACAGAAGCTAATCACGGGGAAATCGTACCGTCTTTTAAGTCCAACGTACCTCTGAAAAGAACGGATGAATCGGTAAAATATATCAATTCAGGTCCAAAGTGTAACGCACCCACAGGCCTGGATGGATCGCGACACTTTCCGGTCTTGTTTTAACTAAAGTTCATAAAAGATCGGATTGACCGTTCGAATCGTATTTTTTTTTCTGAAAAATATTGGTTACCAGGTTAACTTAGTCCTTCAAAAAAATGTTCTAAATTTTTTACATTGTAAAACTTAGCTTTATACATGGTATCACCAAATATATCGATTGGTTTCTGGATCTATTTAATTGTTGCTTTCAGGGGCAAATTTATGCAAATTATTAATTGTTATTTGCATATGTCCTATGGGGCTTTAATTAAGTGCGATCATGAAAATATAAATAAATCTTTAAGTTCGAGACACAAGCCTGGATTGGAGCAGAGAAAAGTGAAGCAGATTCGAGCAGTGGACGTTGCTTTACTAGCTTCTTCAGGTATTAAACAGGTATATTTTTTATTCCTACTAATAGGTATCACATTCTTACCAAGTATTAGAAAATTTAGAAAGTTTTTAAACCACTATTTATGTACTTTTTATCAACCAAAAGTATTTTCTTTAAAAGTTTTCTCTACTGTTTCAGGTTTGTGGGCCCCTAGTTGTAGAATCTCTTGGTGGTGGTTTATTAATGGTGGACCCTGGCGGTCGCTTTTTAAGTAGTGAGTCTTCCGCGGCGTGCATCGGAGAACATGTGGCAAAGCTTAAAGAAGACCAAAGGATCTGGTAATCTTATTCTTACAGAAAAAACACGTTTATAAAAAATAATAATTTTGTTCCAGGGCTTCAGCAAAAATGCATTATGGAGGTAAGTCTTCTACGGCATTTATCGGAGAGCATGTGGCAAAGCTTGAGGAAGACTAGGGAATATGGTAATGTTATTCTTTTAAGTAAAACCTTTTTTATAAATATAAATTATGTTTCAGGTCTTCAGCAAAGATGCATGATGGTTTTCTCTACTTAAGATAGACGCTGACCACATTCCCATTCACAAGTATGACAAAATTCTTTAGGTATGTAATGCTTTCTTTTTTAATAATACAACATCTTGTTGGTTTCTTTGTTGTTTCTAGGGGAAGTTTTAAGCAAACAGCAATTGTTTCTTCTGGTAGGGAGAAGCTTTAATTAAGTGAAATCATTGCAGATTTTGAAATTACAGAATTACCCACACAAATTAATATTTTTATTAATTTTTGCATTATTAAAACGCGTAGAGTTTAGTAAACCAGTAAAAAATTATAATTAAATTATTTTTCTTTGTTTCAAATATATCTTTAAGTTTGAGACACAAAGTCTGGATTAAAGTAGAGAAGAGTGAAGCAGATTCGAGCAGTGGATGTCTGGTTTACTAGCTACTTCAGGATTAAACAGGTATTTTTTTCATTCCTACTAATAAGTATCACGTTTTTACCAAGTGTTAGTTAAAAATTCTGAAAGTTTTTAAACCAATATTTATGTATTTTATCGACCAAAGGTGCTTTCTTTAAAAGGTTTCTCAATTTTTCAGGTTAGGGGGCCCCCAGTTGTAGAATTTTTTGGTGGTGGTTTACTGATGGCGGCCCCCTGTCGCACGTTTTTTTAAAAGTAGTAAGTCTTTCGCAGCGTGCTCTGGAGAACATGTGGGAAAGCTTGAAGAAGACCAAATGATATGGTAATATTATTCTTACAAATAAAAACCTTCCTAAAAAAAATATACATTATGTTTTAGTTCTTGAGCATTATGGTTTTCTCTAATTCACATAGAAGATGGTTACATCCATATTCAGAAGTACTACAAACTTCTTTAGGTAGGTAATGCTTTCTTTTTTATATAAATAATAATTAATTTAAATTAATAAATAGTGAATGAATTAACGTTGCTTCCAGGGGTAATTTTATACAAAGAGCAATTGATTTACATTTTTGCCTAAAAAGGTTCTATATACAAAGCTTAACGATATTTAGATGTTCTATATGCCATAGATAAAAACCTACTTCTAAGGGGTATTCATGCATATATCATGTGCCTTTATAGAGATCATTTAAGGATGTTTACTTATAACTTTTCGATACCCAAATGGCACAAAGGCCTTTTGAATTTGGAGTCTTCACCTATTTTTTGTTGGGCTTTACTTAGGTGCAATCCTAAAAAGAAAAACATTCTTAAAATCTTTAAAGTTCGGACAGAGGCCTGGATTAAAGGAGAGAGGAGTGGGGCAGATTTGAGCAGTGGATGTCTGCTTCAGTAGCTTCTTTAGGTATTAAGCAGGGATTTTTTTATTTCTGCTAATGAGAATCGCGTTTTTATTAAGTGTCAGCTAAAAAAATAAAAAGTTTTTAAACCAAAATTTATGTATTTTATTGACCAAAGGTATTTTCTTTAAAATATTTCTCTATTGTTTCAGGTTAGTTAGCCCCTAGTTGTAAATTCTCTTGGTGGTGGATTATTGATAGTAGACCTTGGCGCACATTTTTTAAGTGGTCAGTCTTCCACGGCGTTCATCGGAGAACAGGTGGCAAAGCTTGAAGAAGACCAGAGGATATTGTAATGTTATTCTTTCAAGTAAAACCCGTTTTTAAAAATATAAATTATGTTTCAGGTCTTCAGCAAAGATGCATGATGGTTTTCTCCACTTAAGATCTTAAGACGCTGACTACATCCCCATTCACAAGTATGACAAAATTCTGTAGGTATGTAATGCTTCCTTTTTGAAATGAAACATCTTGTTTGTTTAATTGTTGTTTTCAGGGACAATTTTATGCAAAGAGTTATTGTGAGCTTAAATTAAGTGAAATCATTTCAGATTCTAAAATTACAGAACAAACCAAACAAAGCAATATTTTTCTAAATTTTTGCATAATAAAAATTATAAAAATGCTTAGGGTTTACTAAACGGAAAAAAATTATAATTATATTATTTTTTTCTTTGTTGTTGTTGTGGCTTTTGACCGCTCTTTGGGATTATTTACCTTCGTCCAGTTTAAAAGCGGGTTAATTCAGACCATACCGTAAGTCTAAGGTCTTGGTTAGCCGGCTTGCCCAAGGCAGCGTTTCGTACCCTGATGAGCGGAAAGAAACTAACAGGGACTGTATTGCCCAGTAAAGATAAAAAGATAACTCAGCAGAGCGGTCTGAAGGGGCAAACAAAAGAAGATAATAAAAATATAAATCTATAAACACGTAGCGAATTTTTCAGGATGGCATAAGATACAGAAGCTAATCACGAGTAAATCGTACCTTTCTAACCAGTGCCGTATTATCCATTAGGCTGACTAGGCTACAGCCTAGGGCGCCATGAAAAAATAGGCGCCAGACAAAAGTTTAGGTCGGTTGGGGATTAAAACTAATTTTTCTGCCTGCAAATAAATAAAATAGACGCGAAAAGGAGAGCCTCATACAGTTGGGGAAATATATCGATCCAGGTACAAAGTCCAAGGCTGTGTTTATGTAGAAGTTGTTTTGAGCATAAGCATCCTTATGTTACTGTACCATAAAGGTGATTTTCTCGAGCCGCACTGCCAACCTCGTTCCTCGTCGCTTCGACATAAACACACCCTAACGCACTCACAAGCCTGGATAGATCGCGCGACACTTTCCGGTCTTTTTTTTACTAAAGTTTATAAAAGATTGGATTGATCGTTCGAATCGTATTTTTTTTCTGAAAAATATTAGTTACCAGTTTAACTAAGTACCTCAGAAAAATGTGCTAAATTTCTCAAATTGTAAAACTACTCTATACATATCACCAAATATATTAATTTCTGGTTAGTTCTGGTTAATTGGTGCTAAAATGGTTGATGATTTTTATCTAATTTGAATAGACTTTGGCTACAACCCCATTCAGAAGTACTAAAAACTTCTTTAGGTATACAGGGTGTTTCTGAACAAATGCGAAAAAATTTAGTAGGTGATTTTCCACAAAAAAATAAGAAAAAACTTCATATGAGCATACCCAAACAGCAAAAACTTTCCGATGAGCAATCCACCATATAAGTAAAGCACGGGTCTCGCGATGCTTTATGTCTGCTCCACAGCTTAACCATTGTTTGGTAGTGTAACCCAGCCCAGCAGCAAGGTCAAGAAATAGTGTGAACGCATGCTTTACTTATATGGTGGATTGCTCATCGGAAAGTTTTTGCTGTTTGGGTATGTCCAAAACGATTAGTTTTTGAACTACGAGGTGGTAAAATTTATTAAAAATATCGATTTTTTTAATAATTTTTATACACATCATTTTTTCTACTCACTCACATAACAGTGAATAAAAAATTTGAAACCATTAGTTTGATACTACAATTTATTCTGATAAAAAAACAAATTTAGATTTAAGATAAAATTCGTATTATTGTCTAGGAATTTAAAAATCCAGAATAATAAGAAAACTTAATCTTTAATAACGTGTATATTTTCTTCTGTTGTGCTAGTCGACGTGACACACGGTAAGATTAATAAACAATCACATTTTGATGGAAAATATTCCGCTCCTACATATCACCCATATAACATTTTTTGCCGGCGTTGTACATTTAATTTACTGGCATTGCCAACACTCTTTATTGGCAAGGCATTGGCAAAAAGGTATCAAAAAGACACGAAAGTGGGCAATTGGCCGTTATTGGGCCACGTGTTGAAGATAATGTGATGGCATCCATTATTAATAAGTTATGATAAAAAATGCATTTAGGATGATGGCATCCATCATTATTAAGTTATTTGCAAACAGATAACAAAAAGACACGAAAGTGGGCAAATGCAGATACTACATAAGCAGCAAGCTGACGTCTCATTGACGAAAATTGTCGCATATACTTTTTTTAAAAGCTAAAATGATGCGATATTTTATTTGAAAATTAAAATAGGAAAAAACTCCTTACTGCATGCAATTTCCTTGCAATGCAAGAAAACATTTCTCGGGACACACGCGACGCGATCTTTGACCGTGTAGGTTGATTTACCATAATTAAAGAGGTCTGAATCACATCGCGAACGCAGCTTGTCATCCTGAATTATTTTATTATTAGATCCAGGGATAGCCGGCCTAAACGGGTACACCCCACTAAGGCTGTCATCGGACGCAACACTGAGGGTCTCAAAGAATTTGACCTGTTCAGCTACCCTGCCTGGTCCTGCCGGTCCAGACCGGGTTACCTTGGTAACCTCTCCCGGATTCCCGGACGTTCCTGTTTGGAATTCTTCCTGCGTGGCGGCCTTAATTTTATAATTACTAGCTAAATCATTTAACATTGAGAAGCTGTCTGACTCATAGGAATGAGTCATATCACGGGCAGTCACATTTATGGCCTCTTGAAGAGGCCTCATCCCGTAGGATGAGGGGAAAACCCGCCTTCCACCCGGCGAACCTGGAATTATGTTCGCCGCCCCAATGTGACTGGAATTATTTAAAGGGGGAGTCGTGCCGGACTGAGTAAAATTAGTTTGGGCTAAATTAGCCTCTGAAGAATAACGGTGCATGCTTGGATTAAAGTTAGTTTCCATGATGGAAATTAACAAAAGAAAATTATTATAATTTTTCAATTATAAGGAATAGGCACTAAGAGCGAAGATTTCTGGACAGTCGGTCCTTAAGGGGATAAAAGGGAAGTCCTTACGTCTTTTATAAGAGCTCTTTATAATAATTAAGAAACTTAAAAGTTAATACGTACAAATGGCTCTATAAACTAATTATTCGATTTTCGCCCTAGCAAACTAACTTTGCTAATGCCTAAAACTTTTTGCACCTACAGTCCTAATTGTGCTTAGTTTAATTGTTTTTCACTCACGGCACAAATGTTTATTTGGCGGGTTTCACTTATTAGTGTTTATTATTGATTTGATATGATCACTCCAAGGTTAATTGTTCATGTAATTAACGAGTGATCGTTAATTGGCTAAATTAATTTTTATATTAATTGTTTTAAACATAATAACAATAGTCTAAATAAAAAAATTGAAAGCTCTTTGCTTTTTATAACGAGCTATACCTCCAGATAGCTTGTTTATTATTCCAGATTAGTTTAAGACTAAACAAAATTTAAATTAGTCTTTTAATTAGAAAAGTAATCAATCCAAGTACCAACAATTATGAACCAGCTGAATTTTGTAGCGGCTCGGAAAAACTTAAAACGGATTTTCAGAAGAAAGCTTTTTACCTAGGAACGATAGAGCACTATCCCAGTTCCTGAGTACGGTCGTAGGCAGATCACGTACTCCGCGGACTTTCTTTTACCTCTTAATCACCCGTTAATTAAACCGCGTCGATATCTTCTTAATTTGTTATGACTTCTTCAGAAAAGGAAATTCTACCAAATACCAACTGGCTTTTGAAATAGAATGGCCAATTAACAAGTGCTATTCCTTCTTTTCACCTAGTATGTGCAAGTCTAGGGTATATTGAGAACGATTAACGGGCGCTCCGATCAGCATTGAGACCTAAAAGGAACTTAGGGATGCTGAGAGATTTTTACAAGTCTCGATGTGACGTGAACTATAAGTCTGGACAAAATCTCTTGTCCTCCGTAAAAAACACGGTGTTTTTATATCTTTCCGGCGGGTTCTGATATCCTAAAAAACGCTTCTGACCAATCGCGAAGCAGCTTATTTCACCCCGAAATGAATCTCGCGACAGCCCTTAAAAAATCGCAAGTTTTGAAGATTTTGTCAAAGTCGCGACTCTTAAATCTTAATTTACTCGCGACCCAATTAATGTAGAACCCTTTATTATATCTTAAAATTTAGCCCTGATAAATCCCTATTTAATTCCCAAACCTTAATCCAAACCCTCTATAAATAAAATTTTCCCAGCGGTTTTCCCGCGGAGGGACGCTTTTTCTGGAGCATTTTTTCCAGTAATTAATTTATATTGGCCTTATTTATAGCCCTAGGAACCCAAATGATATCTTAAAGTATAGATAATTCCTAGATCTATTATTATAAAAATTAGAAAGCAAATCTATTCAATAGTTTTCCCAAAATATTTCAAAACGTTTGCATGACACAGAATTTGACGACCCGAAAATTTTTCGAACAGTGGATGATTCACGGGTACGCCTCCTAATGATACATGAAAATTGCCTGATCTCAATATTTTAAATTATTTTAATTAATTACAAAAATTCTAATGAATAAAACTGGGGTTTTTAATTGTTAAAAGGTCGGTCATGTAGGGGACTTTGAATTTACAAGAAAGCAGGCTGATGTAAGCGCTCTGCTCGAAATCCCAGATAAAAATGCAGTGCTTACGATTTCTTTATATGCGGAACCGGTGGTTCGCCGCATCAAGTAAGGTACCAATCAGAGACAACTTGATTTTAGGTTCTCTGTGATTGGTCGTTAAGTTGCATGGAGCTTGGCATTTAAATATTGTGCGGTACCCAGTGTACCGCATTTGGATTTGAACATTTATTAAGATTTGGGGGTTAAAATTTTGATTTTTAATTATTGCAAAGCCTATTTGAAACATTTAGGCGATAAAAATCGAAGATATTGAATAAACGTAGTAGTTTATTGTCCATTACGCCATCTATCGGTATGTCCAAAAAACTATTAAATATATATAATATTTTTATTAACACGTCTTTAAAACTTTTAATAAGGCAACTCCCTATCTAATTTCATATTATTTTTTTAAATAACTACAAACTTAAAAGGTTTTAAACAAAATGTTTACAGCTCCTAACAGTCTACTTGAATATCTTGCCTTCTCGACTAGCCATCACCAATTAATCACACAACACACACTTACTAGGTAATGAATACACTTAATTATGTCTATTAAAAAACTCTTTTCTTTAAAAAAGAAACTAAAAAGCTAGAAAACCACGTAGAAAACAATTGCACAAAGCGGTCACCTTCGGTCGAAATTAACCTAGCTAATTTTACCATCATTTTATTTTTATTCGCTCCAAAATACATAATAAACATTTTGTTTGACCTAATTTTTATTTGCATGATTTTTAACAATAAAATGTTATGAAAAGGCCATTTCCTTTAAATTAGGTAAAAAACATAAAATAATGTTGTTTAGCTGCCATTATAAATAAAATAGATCAAAAAAATTGCTCTAATGTTAGTTAAATACCAATGTTAATAATATGGTTTGAAAAGTATGAATATGGGTTGAAGGTTTGCCTTCAAAAATCGAATAATTATTTGCCTGCAACAAAAAGGCATGCTTTATTTAATCAGGATTGGTATGCCGCCATTTTTGTATGCTTGCCGGCAATTCGCCTGCATGTAAAATTTATTGGCAATTAAGTGTTTATTTAGGGTTGACTTTTTAATGCGTGTTAGATGTTGGCATAATATTGCCACCAATTGCCAATGCTTTACCATCAATGCCAATATGAAAAATGTACATTGCCGGCAAATAGTGTTTGCTGGGCAACTTTCTTAGTTCCTGGAGCTGATATATTTTTTTCGTATACTAGGTCTCCAGCTCCTCTTAGACAGTTTTACAAACATAGCCTTAGCAAATGAAAAATTTCAAAGTAGCGTATTTTTTTAATGCCACTTTATCAACAAAAATCGATTACTCTTATCCAAAAAATTATAAAAAGATACATATAAACCCTTCGAAAATATTATTCGGCAGTAAATTTTATCATTATTTGCATCAAAATTATTGGATGGATATTTAGATATCTTGAATTCAAGTAAATATCTAGTGTATCTGATATTACTTTTTGTTTTTAAAACATAAAAAATATATCTAGATTATTATTGTCGCCATTTTATTTTAACGTTCACTTCAATGTTTAAAAGTATAATTACGTCACAGTGCACTACACTCACCAAACCACGACTGGTAGATTAACCTGTAGGTAGTTAGTCGCGAAAAATCCATCTTTTATCATTTGTCGGACAACCAACTTCTTACTTATAATTCCGGGAAAAAACATCCTAACCTCCAAAAAGTGCGTGTTTTGTAAATTAATAATTTAGAAAAATATTTTATGAGACTTTAATAATGAAGGAAGGCTTTGAACAAAAAAAAGGGAAAACGTGGTAAGAAAACTAAAATTTCTTTTGATGAAGAAGTTATAAATAAGGATCAGGCCGAGAAATTACTTTCGGAACAAGAATTACTTGCTGAGAAACCAAATAAAGAAATATTTAAAATAAATGGTGAAACAAAATCTAAGCAAAAAGAAAAACAAAAAAACGCAAATTGTCTGAAAGAGATTTTCAACATGTTAACGAACAATTAAATCCCAAGAAAAAAGTAAGTTTAGGAAAAGAGCCAGTTGACAGTAATAGGGACATGGTAGAACCTTTAGTTGAATCAGTAGCACCTCAAGAACAAGAAATCCTAAATCAACCAAAAAAAAGAATCGAGAAGAGCTCAGAAACGTAAAAAGCACGCCAAACTTTTAGAGGAAAAAAACTAAATGCTGATCTTGAACTGCAAAAAAGACACTAAATTATTTGTCAAAATGGAAACATAGCAGATCAGAATGGAAATTTGAAAAATTAAAGCAAGTTTGGATACAGCAAAACTTGTTTGATGCAACTAAAATTCCCAGTGAATTTTGGGGAAACAACTTTGGAATATTTCAGTGGTGCTAAAGGACATTCACGGCAAGTGGTTTTAGATGAGGCCTTAAAATTATTGAAACTGAGGATGAGAGTTCTGAGGAAAATTTAAGTGAAGATTACCAAACAAAACTGAAGCGAGCCAGAGACATTGTACAACATTTACAGTAATTTTTATAAATAAGTGTACATCTATTGTTGGAAAAGTTGTTTTCTTTACTGTATCTATTTATTTTAACTAAATGATTTTATACATATACTTGTTTTTACTTTATATAATTATAAACTTGTTTAATTTATAATCTTACAAAAGATAAATTTATGTGTTAATTTTCTGTTTTGCTGAACAAGTCAATCCAAGAATTTAGGGCTGAATTTTTTAATTTTTTTCTAAAAATGAATCAATACCAGATAAGAGCATAATTCCTGAACCATTGTGGTTCTCAGCTCTGTTTTTATTGGTCTTTAGGCATAAACACTTCTTTCATGAAAACATTTTTTATATTTAAATGTCATCAAGCCATCTCCTGGAGGAAAAGTGACACTTTTTTCTATTTAAGTATAGTAATAAAACCAATGCTGGGATACAAAGTGGCACCTTTTCGTTGACCTTGCAGGGTACAGCAAAAACTAAAAGAGATACAACTAATCTGATAGCAGAATGTTGATTGTGATTTTGAAACAAATTTAAGGGTGAAAATAAATCATGGCTAACTTGATTCATTTTGGAGGTACAGGGTGTTTTTTTAAATTTTATCAATTTTGTCAGGCCCTTGAACCTCGCTTGATATTATAGATAGAAAAAAAAATGTATTTAGAAAAGTTTTAGAAATTAAAGTTCAGTGGCATACCATCGACTTTTATTTTAAAGTTATAACACAAGGTTGTATTTTTTAACGGAACACCCTGTATATTTTATCATCAGTTGAAAGGTCTCCTTAAAAGCTATAAGAAATAGCACATTTAATATCTTTATCTCTTATACTGCCCTGCTTAATGAAAACGCCGTAACCGACAATTTTGCAAATTTTTGATTGCGGCATTTTCTAATAAAAATATTCTACAACTATAGCCGGTAGCCCAAAAACGTTGCGACGGCCGTTATAATTTAGATACGGCTTTTGGGTTACCAGCTATAGTTTATTTTTATTAGAAAATGCCGTAATCGAGAAATTGCAAAATTGTCGGTTACGGCGTTTTCATTAAGCACGGCAGTATAGTTTTGAAATATGACCATCCAAATCTAATAACTAGTAGATTTACTCACAGTGGCGGCGCCGGCTTTTTGGTTTAGGAGTGGCTAAGGGGAGGGCGAACATTTTTAGGGGTGGCAAATTTTTTTTTAAGGTTTAGAATTTTTGAAAAGCAAAAAGAGTAAAGCATTACTTCCCCAGTCCACTAATATTATTCCCTGCGCCCCAATAATTTTGAAGAGCAACAAAAAAAAGTCCTCACCAATAAAAACAGAATTCTTATGTTCCACCTTACAACTGGGGACCCCAACAATTTTTCTCCCTGCCCCACCTTCCCCCTGGCGCTGCAACTAATTACGTCACTAAGATTTGGAAACTCATATTTCGAAACTGTTAGAAAAAATCATTTTGAATGTGGTAAATGCTTAAAGGTCTTTAAAATGTCTTTTTAATAGAAATACAATATACAGGGTGCTTTATTTTAAAAACTTAAGTTTGTGTTATAACTTTAAAATAAAAGTCAATGGAGAAAAAAATTAAATATATAATTAAATACTAAATTTAACGTAAAAATCCCTAAAATTTTTCTATTCACCTTTTTTTTCTATCTTTAATATCAAGCGACTTACAAGTACCTTGATTAAATTGATTGATAAAATTTGAAAAACACTCTGTATCTTCAAAACGAATCAAGTTAGCCAGGAGTTACTTTTACCACTAAATTTGTTTTAAAAATCAAAATCAAGTTAGTGCAATCAAATTTGTTCTATCTCTTTTAGTTGTCGCTTTACCCTGCAAGGTCAACAGAAAGGGGCCACCCCATGATACAACAAATACAAAAGGTAGGATCTTGCGCATAAAGTTTATCACGTGACCACCGTCTCTGACGTAGTAATGTGACTAAATTGTGAACAAAGTTGAAACCATACGTTTGTTTTCGTGTTTCTGGGACTTTGTTTGCCGTTTTACTTTGCTTTTTGGCAGTTTTGTGACTTTAAAACTAGTTAGGTATAAGATAATGTGTTTTTAAGTGCTTTAAAGAGCGGTTTATTACGTAAGTTCCGTTTATGCACATATTACCATCTTAAGCTTGTTAAAATCAAATATTATATTCTTAGATTAACAGTAATATTATTCTAGAAAGATATTTCTCTATACTCGTCCTCATATTTAAAAAAAGGCTAAAATTCACAAACATTGCAGGCTTTCTTAGGACCTAAATTTAAATATTGCGCCAAAAAAGTCACATTGCTACGTCATGCGCAAAGCGAACCAATTTGGAATCGCTGTTGATCCTACCTTTTGTAATCTTGGTATCGTGGGGCCACCCCACCGATCTCGATGGATTGCCAATGTTATAACTCTACGCGAAACAAAAGTTACATTTCATGGGCGAAAAAAACCGGTTTGTGCGCAAGCCAGTTGAGGGTAAACGCATCCGGCGACAAACAAACTATCCGCATTATCGAAAAGAATTTGTTGACGGCGTCCTGGTTTTCTGTTCGAAGTACGGTAGCTAATGAGCGTTACGGTCAGACCGCGGACGAAGGGTACGGGTGCCGGTGTTTGTATTTTGCCACGGCATTTTAAGTGCGCATGATCGTCCACCCACTGCGCGAGGTCGTAAAAATCCGAAAATGCTTCTTGCCACTGCGGATCATTAAATATAGGTTATCTATGGGCCACCCTGATGGTTTTTGTGGTTGCGATTACGGGGTATCGACTAATCGTTAAGGCTCAAGAGCAACTCAGATACGTTGTCTTCTTTTTTCCTTTTAGTATTTAGTGCAATGACACATCGGATCCACGCTAACTCGTTTTGGTTTAGAAGATACAGGGTTACGGAGTTCTCAAAGTTACGGCCTTTTTATTATGTCTTGTTGCCGGACATTTACAGAGGTAAAAAAGAAAAAAACTTAAAATGCAAAAAGTTTTATACCTTTTCACGTAGAATCCAGTGACGTACCTAAATAAATATGAATGCTTTTAATTGTTAAGATATAACCCAAACTTGCATTTTTTTCGCGATTACAACAATATGTAACAGTCAGTAGTTTGCATTGTTCTAAACAGCAAAATAAAAAAAAATAGTTGGGCATCGATTGAACCAATATTTATTTATTTTTGTGAAAGGTAATTTATATTAAAAAAAAAAGAAAAATAACAAGAATACTAAGCCAGTTATTAACCAAAACAATAACAACCCCAGAAAATACATGCATTTATAAGAGCAACTTAACAATTGTATTTATATGTTATTTTTCGCGCTGGTATTTAATTACAAATGTGCTTAAATGCTTTTCATTCTGTTCAATGCATTTTGGAGTCAACTTGTAACCGAAATCCATAGTGGCGATATTCATAGATGTAAATATTCTTCTTATCTAATTAAAAAAAAACTTTTACGCAAATGATTTTAATTTTATTAAAAGTGTACCCAAATTTTTACTTATGTCGCCATTACACTGTGGGATAGAATTCCATTATTTTGGCTAAAAAGCAACTTAAAAATTTTAATGGCTCATGCTATGTATATATAAAAGTAGATACTCCCAATAAACTACATGTACACAAAATTATAAAAGGAATTTGACGACTTCATTGGGTTACTAAGGGCACTTGTTAAGGTGTTTTAGGAATCAATGAAAATCATACAACCAAAAATATATTAAGTATTAAACTAAAAAGTAAGCTGGTAGCTTTGTCAGAAAAATGTGCAATATTTTATATTATTCTTACCCAATGTGAACATTACATACATAACATACATTGCATTTGCGACAGTTTAATCTACTAAGTTTATTATTAGCCTATTTTACTAAAAATGAAAGTAAAAGAATTAAAATAACAAGAGCTATTGTTGTGTTTCCGATGCAAAGTCTCGCGAAGTCTCGCTACTCTTTTTGTCAAACATTTTTTTACCATTTTCTTTATCAGTTTTTGTACTAACAATTGCCTTGCTACTTCTGAGTGTAAGGACAGATACAAGATTTTTATAATTCACAGAGTTTTTTATTTAAAAAATTAACATTTTTTGTCCCACACTGTATATCTTAAAATATAAAAGCATTCTAATGAAAGATACGGATTCTACAGAATCTATACAACAAAACAGTGTTTATATTTATTTTATACGTTAAAAATAAAGAAAGTTGGAAAGATGTAACTTTATTACGTTTCTAAGGATAATTAAAAATTATTCTTCAGAATTGTATGGTCATATTCTAAAACTAACTGAGATAGACATATCTATTGTGGTATTTTTTTAAAACATCTTTTTGGTGGTGATATACAGAGTTTTCCATTTAAAAACATCATACTTATTGTCGTACCCTGTAAATCATATAAAATAATAATCATCCGATTACTGATTAGAACACTACCGAATTAACCAAACATGCTGATATTTTAGTTTATTTTGTACAATAAACAATAATAATGTTAAGGGGGCGTAATTTATATATGTAATAAGTTTTCGTTTCCCAAAAACCATCTGTAATATAGCATTATATTTTTTTAAATATTTTTCCAGTAAAGAGCACCTTATTTTAAGTTAGATTGGAAAGTTTCAGAATTTTGGCCAAATTTCTTTCCCATAGTGCATTAGTTTGCCATTGAACAGAATGGAAAGCATTTGAGTACATTTCTACCATGCAAAGGTAAAAGAGTCGAATCGCACATTTGGTCGTTTCATGTTTTTACATTGTTTTATACCCTATTTCGTTGCAAGAGATAGCAATAAAAATGTCTCGGGACGGTTAGAAGGTTGTAAACCACAGGCGCACCAGTCTCTGTGCAAAGAACAGGTAGAAATACACCGAATTGCGTTAAATAAGGATTATAAATTTTATATATATTTTAGTATCTTTCCGTATGTGCAACTGAGTGGTTATAAATTGTTAGAGTATTGTTCAAAGTATTACAGTATTGTAAAAATGGCTTCTCCGCAGAAACGCGCATGTCTCGGCCATTTAACTGTTAACGAAAAGCAGATTGTTAGGTACTGAAGGAAAGACAATATATTATCTAGATGAGACTTGGATAAATGAAGGACATACCGTTAAAAAATATTGGCAAGATGGGAATATAACAACTGCTCGCCAGGTTTTTAATGAAGGACTTTCTACGGGTTTAAAACCTCCATCTGGAAAGGGGCGTAGACTAATAATTACTCATATTGGAAACGAGAATGGTTTTGTGGATGAAGGTCTTTTAATGTTTGAGTCCAAAAAGCAGGAGATTATCACGAAGATATGAGAGAGGGTTCGATTATTGTAATGGATAAGGCAAGTTACCACTCCAAAAAAGTAGATCGTGTTCCAAATTTAAGCTGGCTTAAAAAGACAATCAATCCTGGTTGATGCAGCAAAATATTGAACATCCTACAGATAGTGTTAAACTAGAGTTGTTGCAGCTAGTAAAAAGTGAAGTCGCCACAAATAAAGCTAAGTACACACGTTTTGTAATTGATGAAATAGCTAAGAAATAAAATATAACTGTATATCGGCTGCCACCTTATCACTGCGAACTAAACCCCATAGAACTTATATGGGCACAAGTGAAAGGTGAAGTAGCCAGAAATAATACTACCTTTAAACTAGTAGATATAAAAAAACTATTATAAATTGCCATATCTAATGCTTCCCCAGAAAACTGGAAAACATGTGTTGAACATGTATTAGAAGTAGAAAATAAAATGTGGTCTTTGGATATAATAGTAGATACAACTGTTGAACCTCTAATTATACAAGTAGACTCATATGACTCAAGTAGTGATAGTATGTCAGATATGGAAGAATGTGAATAACTAGATGTAGATTATGTAGCATATTAAATTAGGTATAGATTATATTTTAAATAATTATTTTTTGACTATGCATTTTTAATGTGTATTATTTTCTTAATAAAACGGTTATTATTTACTATAATTATACCAACTGTACAATACTGATATACTATAAATTTTAAAATATATTTTTTACACATATAAAAGAAACAAGATTTTCATTTTACCTAAACTGTTTAAAAAGGGTAAGTTCCCAAAAATAAACTCTAGCGCACCGCCACTGTCAAGGTTTTTATCACATTATTCCCACGTAAATACGGGTAAACATCTGTTATTCCTTTGTATTTGACCCAAGAGGTTGACGAATATTAGAGCGGAGTCTGCCGGCCTAAAATTATGATGCCTTATCAGTACATTACAGGTAGAATTGAAGAAAAATATTTATACTCGGACTAACACAGAAAGCGAATTGCCATAAAATTAAATGCTTTATTACTATCGCTTGCAACGAAACAGGGTATAGTTTTTATGTTTTCCAAAACTATTAAAGATAGACAACATCAAATGTGGTATTTTTGTAAAGCTCCTTAACAGACCTTTCTAATGGTGGTATAATATACATATGGTGTCCTATTTAAAAAAAAGTAAGTTATGTCAATATATTCTGTTAATTAAATTATTTTGGATAATCTTCATAGCAGAAAAAAACTTATTAATTCACTGATCAAGTTTATTTTTAGATCATTTTTAAAGTTAAGAAATAAAAAGTTGTAGACATTGAAAATGTGGACAAGTTTGATTGGACGCACTGTACAATCCAATTAAACACATACCTGATATGAATTTAAATATGGTATTATCAAGGTAGTTGTGTTGTGTGTAGTAGGTGAAGGTATTGAATTTATATGCTACGGTAATAAAGTACAGGATGTTCGGTTATATTTTGAACTTTGGTCTACACGCATTATTGTTTAGGATAGAAAAATATCTTGAATACAAAAGTTTTAGGGTTTTATAGGAACCGCCAGGATTTGCTTAAAAAAATAAACAAATGAGCATCGACTTTGTTATTTCAAATGGAATACCAGGTATATTTTGAGTTTATCGGAAAGGGTATATTTTTCTGTGTTCAAAAATATATACTTTGTCTATGTTTGGACCTCCAGTTATTGCAGAAAATGACTCTAAATCCTGAAAAAGCAGCCGCTCTGAACTATGGACAATTTAACATGGGCGGCTTTGGTTTCATTTGTTTCTAGAAATATGGCCTTTTCGTTAATTGTTTTGGATAAATTAAAGAAATTGTCTGAAATAATAAACATTTTAATGTAAAAAATGTTTTTGTTAAAAAATAATAAAACACGCGTTTAAAGCCAGTCAGAAAGGCCGTATTAAAAGAAACAATTGAAACTAAAGCCGCCTGGCGGTTCTTATAAAACCCTAAAACTTTTGTATTTAAAATATTTTTTATCTCAAAAAATAAAACGTGTAGACCCCGTTCAAAATATAACCGAACACCCTGTACTTGTCAGAAGCTTTAAAATAATGTGCCAGAAGAATACCCTTTTCATTTTTTTTCCAATATCGCTCCCAGCTTTCAGGTTGACGTAAGTTATAATCGATCTGTCAAAAATGAAGACTGCTACCAAACACTTTCAGGAAAGGAACTTCGCAGGTACATGTTCGCCTACGCCAGTATTTTAGGAGTATTAAAAAAACAGTCCGCATTTAAAGATGGGGTCATTTTTTTGGTTCTGAACTTTTTTGCTAGCTTCATCGACAAAAGGGGCCTCGCGGATACGACTTCGCCTACGCCTGTTCTTGCCTACGCCACGCCGCACCACTGATATAATATTATAGAATATCGATACCCTAATTCGCAAATCGGCTAACTCCATTTTTGTTCAAAATAAAAGTTAGTTACTTGAACTATTATGAGATCTAAATTAAAAAGAATTTCTATTGTTTCTTTACTTAAAATTACTTTAAAAACATTCATCTACGCAACAAATAAACTCTATATTAAATTCTGTTAATATGTTTTTAAAAATATTTTTGTCTCTGCTGTAAAATTGTGGATTAAGGTATCAATATAAATGTCCAAGACAGCTACTTCACTTTTTTGTTAATATAAAGAAAGCCACAAATGTGGCCCACTCAGTCATTATTAAAAGTAATCCTGTACATCAACGTTTCTCAACCTTTTACAATCCTCGACCCAAATTTCAATAAATATTTTCACCACGCCCCCCTCCTCACACAATAACAATGTGTGTATATTTGACTGGGCCAAAAAAATCACCTTAAAAATATATTTGAAAAATATTGTTTAAGGTAACAAAAAAATATCTTGAAGGTTCGAGCCCTTATTATATATCTTTTCGACACCCAAAAGTTTTTTGACAACAATCTTTTTTTTAAACTCGCAGATTGTTGATCTAAAAATCTGAAAAACTTTACCAACACACATTCTTAAATAAAATAAAAATCCCTGCAAAAAGCTTTCTTCGTAAATCGTCGTTAAATAAGCTGTTTCCATGTGAAGGTGCTCGCCCACTTAGGGGACGCGTCGCGACGAGTCAAAATTGCTCTGGACAAGTTTACATGTATTTAAATGGAACCCCGCCAATATACACACGCCGCGCCGCTTATATTGGTGGGGTTCCATTTAATTACATGTAAAGCAACTCGGCGACTTTTTCCTTGGCGCGACGCTTCGTCTAAGTGGTGGAGCACCTTAATCGAGCTTTAAACAGTGAACTATTTTTTCAAATTTGTTTCTTGAGTTTACATTTTTGTTACTATTAGAAATAGTAATATTGAAGTAAATCCAATACACCTTTTAAAGGAAATTTGATGCGCTCCAAAAATTTGTTTTTAACATTTTTCAATAAATTCACTTTATCAAAATTTATTTGACTTTGAAATTACTTTTTTATTCGACCTCAACGCCGAATAACATTTAAAGGAGAAATTTATAAAAAAATTTCAGGAGACGTTTTTTGTAGCGCATCCAAATTTTCTAATTTCTTTAAGAATGTGTGTAAGAAAAATTTTTCAGAGTAACATCTTGCGAGTTTTGCATTAAAAAAATTGTTCTGAAAAACGAAGATAAACCTCTTAATATTAATATTAAGGGCACCAATCTTCACGATATTTTTTTGTCAGTAATTGTTATTATTTTGTTATTAGTTATTACATATTAAACTTATTTTTAATTAAGTATTATTACCTACAGTCCTGTTAATAAAGTGTACCTACTATGTCAGTGTTAATGTGTATTTTATTTTTGATTGTCAGAATTTTGTTTTTCTATTCTTCAATTTTGTTAATGTTTTTTTACATGTTCGCTCCTCCTCCCCTATTAATATTGACACGCCACCTCAGGGGGCGCTCCCCACAGGTTGAGAAACGCCGCTGTACAGGGTGTCCCATTTTGGTTGTCCCTTATGGGAAACTTGGAAACCATAAGAGATATTAAAAATCTGATACCCCATCCTCGAGCTCTTTTTGGAGAAAACTTTTATGGTAAAAACAGATCATCGCTATCGCGAAGCGTTTCAGAGATACAGGTGATTCTCGATTTCTTCACTTTTTGAAAAGGCCCTGTAGCTTTGTTGTTATTACAGATACGAGAAAACTAATTGCACATTATAAAGACACTTTTTTCCGTAGAATCCAGTGTCGTAGCCAAAAAATTTTTTTGAGCTGTCATTTTTGACATATGACCCAAACATGTTTTTTTATTAGGGACACCCTATCAATGATTAGGTAATTAAATTGCTTGTTTTTTTCTGATTAAAATAATATATCATAGTAGGTGGTTTAATAAATTTTTACGTCAAATATTGGAAAAATTATGATTTTAAAGATGCATTTTTTTTTATTTTAAAATTTAAAAATTTCCTACCACTTTATTTATAAATATATAAGTATGAAATTTTGGTAAATAATATATATGATGTAGAAGATTATTAATACGCATAATAAAATGATACACGGTGTCTCAAAAAATTAAAATAATTTTTTTTATTTTAAAATTTAAAAATTTCCTACAACTTTATTTATGAAAATAAAGGAATGAAATTTTGGTATTTGATAAATGTGATGGGGAGAAATATTATTATACCTAAAAAATTGATACAGGGTGTCTCAAAAAATTAAAATGATTTTTTTATTTTTAACTTTAAAATTTCCTACAATTTTATATATGAATATATAAGGATGAAATTATGGTGGATAATATATATGATAAGGAAGAATATTATCATATATATGCAAATGATACAGTGTGTCCCAAAAAATTAAAAATAATTATTTTTATATTTAAATTTAAAAATTCATAGCGTCCTTATTTATGAATTTGAAGCAAAAAAATTTTGGTAATGTATTAGTATGATAATGTTGTATAAAAAAATAAAAATCAAAAATATACAGGGTGTGTCAAAAATTTTTCGATGTTTTTTTGGACTTTACATTTTTTTTGCTCTATTGGTAAAGTTGACATGGAGAATTCATAAAAAATAAAAAGAAATAAAAAAATCAAAAATTAAAAAAAAACTTGATAAAATTTTAAGTTTAATTAATATAACTTGTTTATTATTGTTGTTGTAAACTAATTTTTGTTTTTTTCTACGGAAATGTCTCCTGAGCTAAGGGATGACAGATTCCTTTTAAAAGAAAAATATAAAACAACTTAAAAAACAGATAGAAGCCGCAATGCGTCTTTAAAATCATAATTTTTCCAATATTTGACGTAAAAAATTTATTAAACCACCTACTATGATATATTATTTTAATCAGAAAAAAACAAGCAATTTAATTACCTAATCATTTATAGGGTGTCCCTAATAAAAAAAACATGTTTGGGTCATATGTCAAAAATGACAGCTCAAAAAAATTTTTTGGCTATGTCACTGGATTCTACGGAAAAAAGTGTCTTTATAATGTGCAATTAGTTTTCTCATATCTGTAATAACAACAAAGCTACAGGGCCTTTTCAAAAGTGAAAAAATCGAGAATCACCCTGTATCTCTGAAACGCTTCGAGATAGCGATGATCTGTTTTTACCATAAATGTTTTCTCCAAAAAGAGCTCGAGGATGGGGTATCGGATTTTTAATATCTCTTATGGTTTCCAAGTTTCCCATAAGGGACAACCAAAATGGGACACCCTATACATGGATGTCTTGTTTGCATTTTTGTAAGGAATTATAAAACCGTGTTTTGTCAACTAATAATACTATTCATATTTAAAGACCATCTTGCCTTTGCTATACTAGATAATGGGTCAAGTGAATAAAGCTAAGCCAATGCTTTTACTTAAAATAATAAAAGATAAATCATACAAAATTGCTTGAAACAAATAAAGCAAATGCCATAGTATTAGCTTTTGCTTAACTTTATTCACCTGGCCCAATAACTTGTTTAAAATGCACGAAGTTCTTGGGTCTTATAAAATTAAATTTACTTTTAGTAAATTAAGGGTAACATAAACAAAGTAAAGGCTTATGTACACAAAATGTTTTATTTGCCAGAAAGATGAAGATGGTACAAATAAAATCATACCAGGAACATTTTACATATTTTGGGAATATTCAATGCTAATAATACCGACATAAATATAAAATCGCCTATTTTATACACTAGGTGAATGAACAAACCCAAAAATACATAATTTTAATTTTTTTACACTTACTACAGTTCATATATTTACAGATTACGTATAAAACATGCATAACATATTTTAATAAAAATTAAGGCAGAATGCGCTATGTGGCTTTAATGCATAGTTTTAAATTAATATTTTAGATTAACTACATTTGCCTAAGCTATATACATTTAGGTTTAACTTACAGAACTTATTAGAATTCGTTTTTTTAATAAAATTAATTTTAAGAAACGTGTTATCATCGACTATACAAGGTGTACAACAAAAAAAAACGATCGTCGAAACGATAATAGCATAATCTGTGGTGTTGTTTAACAAGTTGTACGACAAATTAGATATGTCTGTGGGCAAAAGTCTATGCACCTTGTCGCACCGATTGTCTTTAATACTGTCTATACAGCCTGTTGTACAAGCTTTATAGTCTCTGGGGCCCTTTTAGTCAAATACTGAAAAATAGCTCTATGGGAGTCAAGCATAAACCAAAACATTTATTAGATCATTAAATCTGCTGTATTAGAGTTAAAACACCAAAATTCAAACTTTAAACAAATGCAAACTATTTATTTATGCAAAAGATATCAAACTATAAATTTTGTTTTGATTTTAATGCTTAAAACCGGTAAAATAGGTTTTACTCCTTGGGCCAGTAATGAAATGGACTTCATGATAAGAACGCTTTTAAAACCTTTTTAGGGGTTTCCTTTTACGAGTTTACACGAATATGCATACCACCATATATCGTTTTCTCAATACTACAACTAGATAACTTAATTTTGGTACATTTTATTTTTCTATTTTTAATGAGTACTTTACTTTTATACAAAGGGTTTACAATTGTCAAAGCATTTAATCTGGACTGACCAGAACTATTGAATGTTGAGAATATAACTTAGCTAGCTCTGACATTAAAAGGAGATTGAAAAGTTAATTTTTAAACTAGATAACTTAAAATCACAAAGAGTCGAGTTACCTAGTTGTATTATTAAGGGCACGATATGAATAGCCGCGCCTAACCCAGCCTGTCAGTGTCAAATTTTTGGGTTTCGACTTAGCAAACGTTTACCACAATGTTTTAAATGAAATTTTTAAACATTTTGCCAAAAATGATAAGGGTTACAGTCACAAAACCAGGCTAGTCCGATAGCCGAAACAGTGTTTGAACCTTATGGTTTTATGACTGTAACCCTTAACATTTTTGGCATAATGTTTAAATATTGCACGTAAAACATTGTGGTTAACTTGTCCGACAAAAAAGAGACTCGTTTGCCCAGTGCGACACCCAAAACATTTGAAATTAACAGGCTGGGTTAAACCGCCGTGCCGCTTCCATCTAGGGCGGTATAAATATTCGTGGTAGACTCGTCAAAGTCCATGTCCCAGGGACTATTACTCCAGGGATGGCGAACCTTTGCATATCAAGGTGCCACTTTCCTAAAAAATGTTTAATGAGGTCATAGACGTGCCATCAAATAATTTTGATTTTGTAATTATTGGAAAAATATTCATAACAAATACCTTATTTGCATTTTTTATTAGTAGTGCACAATTAATTTTGTGATCAGTGACGCTCCAAAAATATTGTGTCGCGTGCCATTGCTTTGACAAACCTGTATTACTTCTAGTTGAATAGAACTAATATTCCAACAAAAACAGTTAAAACTTTTTAAATATTTATTCAGTTTTTTATTCGATTTTAAAAATTGAAGCAGATTTTAGCAAAACAGTTTTATTATCAGAGCAGAGAAGTAATCAATAAAAACACTTTTGGAAGCTTTCATATAAAATAAAATTATTTTTTGATATTTTTTTTTACTTGGTTGTTTATAAGCAGTCTTGTTATGGTTGTTTATGTTTAAATTACGTAGTGCATTTTTTTTGTCCTCCTTTTAGAGTGACACTGACGGATGAAAATTTTAAGATGGCTGCTAGACGTCATAGTGGATAAAAAAAATCTAAAGTTTATTATATAAAATTTTAAAGCTTCTGACGAGTACTTTGTAACTCTAGAATATAAAGTCAATATTTGTACTTATTACAAAAGTGTGGTTCTTTAAATTCCTAAAACTTCTTATTTGGATGGCCATATTTCCGAAACGAATAGTATTTTCCTAAAGCTCTTTTAAAGATATTTGTAATGGTAATGTGGTATATTATACAGGGTGTTTGATTCAAAAATAATATTTGACCCAAAAATGGTATATAAACAAGAAGTAAAATAAACAAACAAGTGTTAAAATCGGGAAATTGTTATCACCAATACTAAAAAGCCATTGCACATTTGATTAAGCCTAAGCGCTTTCCACCTTAAAACATAGCCAAATATATTTCCATCATAAAATTTTAACAGTTAACATTTCAACAAGAAAGTTTTGCTTATAAATATGTACATATACGGGCATTTTTTTACTTAGCTTTGAGGTACCAGTTATGCTTACAAAATGCTTTACACTTATTTAAGATTAATATAATAATGAAAAAAAACTAGATCTCTAATACAGTGTAAAAAATAAATAGACACAATAAAATAAAACTATTTACAAAAAATACTCCTATTCTATTAATTAAAATCTATTTTACAATAAACAGAAAACTATTTATAGTCTATTATCAAAATAAAATTCAGTAACATGATGTGGGATCGACAGATAGCTGAGGCGCTGTAAGTAAAAAAGCGGAAATGTTTTTAGTTTTAATAATACTTCGCGACATTACAATGTCACTTTTTTATTACTGTCAACCCCGATCGTGACGCCACTGAAATGTATGTTCCATTTACATTATAAGTTTTTTTAAATCGGTCTAGCAAGTAATTTTTTAAAAGAACATTATTTCCTTTAAAAATAAAAAAATATAATTTCATAAGAATGCAAAAACACATTTTGTCTTTTTCTTAAAAAGTTAGGTGCAGTAGTAAATGAAAACATTTAGTTAAATAAAAGTGACAAATGAGGGACCTACTTTTAAAATGTACAATCTCCATGTGTCTTATTTAATACAAAAACAAGATAAATGCCCCAATAGTTTTATTTTTGAAAGCTGAATTGAAATCAATTATTTTTAGGCCATGACTTCATCCATAACAGAGTATGAAAAAATGCATTGTATTGAATTTATGTTTTATTTTTTATTTTTTTATAAAATGTAATATTGTAAATATTACTTTAGACCTAAAAAACCGCAAATCAATATTCAGATACTGCTGATTTTTTAAATAAGCTTTAAATTAAATATTAAAAAGAAACAAATAGGGACACCAATCAATAGCTTGTATGTTAAAATATTTTTGAAGTAGCTTAATTTAGTATTTGCGGTACAAATTGTTCCTGTGTTTCTCGTTTTGAGTATGTTCTTAATCTATTTAGTTAAAGGATATAAAATATAAAAACTTTATATTAGGGTACCATAACTAATCTTTCAATACTGCAGATAACCTTTTAATTAAAAACATGATTTTTAAAAGGTTTAAGAATTTCTTTGCTTTATCATCATTATAACATAGTAACTTTAAAATTTAAAAAAAAAAATCATTAATTTAAAATACTTTAATTTTTTTTTCCTAAATTAAAATTTCATTTAGTAAATTTGTTTTATATGAGAACTATTCTACCTATACTTTTCTTTTATATCACATTTTAAGAATAACTAATTATAGTTTGAGCCCTTTAAACTGAGAAAAATACTGGAAGAAAAATAGTATGTCATTGGTTAAAAAGTTAGTAACCCTGGTCACTACAAAAAAAAGTATTTTAGTGGTTTTAAAAGTTAGTAACCATACTTACTGGGTATTTTTCTCAATATAAAGTGCCGACCGTATAGTAAAAGTACTGCATAACTTAAAAATAACCCAAAATGTAAGGGCAGATAAACTCTAAGTTATGAAGTTCCAGACATTTTTTAGTATCTTATTTGCACTTCTTTCATATTATGAGGTATTATTTTTCAAGTTTATGCAAATCCAAGTCAAGCCATCTTGTTGCGATTTTTACTGACAGTGCCCCATGGTTGCAAAGGATTAAAAATTATTTCAAGTTAAAACTTAGAGGTTATTAAAACAAATAATATAAGATAAATGATATGTAAAACTCAAACTTTAAATTTCTTGCAATAAATTAGTTAATAAAAGGAGTTAGGACGCAAAAGCGTCTAAGTCACAAATTTGTAGTGTCCTACCAAATTTTCGGTTTCGGCCAATTTGAGGCAAGAAAAAAACAAGTTTCGGCGGCAGTTTCGATTTCGGTCCAAATTTGCCGGAACCGAATCTGATTTCAGAAATTTACGTGTGAGCTCGCCTAACTTTGTTTCTAGCGGCAACGCTCTCTTAATTTGAAGAAATTATAAAATAATAGGTTTTTAATAAATGATTGAAATAAAAAATATTTTATCTGACCACGTGAGTTTCAGTTTCGGTTTCGGCCGAAACTGAAGCCACGACCAAACATTCGGTTTGGACTCTGCAAATTTGTTATTCAAAATACTTGACTTTAAAGTCAGTTTTCTTTACAAAATCTGTACTAATGTTTTTAAAATGTTTCATATATTAGAGAATAAACTAAGTAGGTTGTTTCCCTGTGAAATAATTTTTAGTTTAACTATCCAAATTTGAAATAAATCCATTTTGAGACAAACTGCAATCAGACCCTTTTGCTTTCTACCCTTCCATATATCTAAACCTGGGACACTATCATTTTTAAAAGGCAGTTTTAAGGCAACACTTACTAAGTTTACATGAGTGCCTAATGCGAATTAAGAACTTTTAAAACGGTTTAAGAGGATTTTATTTATTTTATTTAAATACGCGCTGTTATACGCATTAGACTATTGCGTATAAAAGCGCTTATTTCAACTTGGTAAATTGTTGATGTATACAATAAATTTAACCTACAATATAATAAATGATAAATGATGAATATATATTACATTAAAATGTAATGTATTTAAACAGTATATTTAATAACTACTTGATATTTTGAGAGTGTTTTTAGTATTGCATCTAGGTGGCTAGGATTTATTAATTATCGCTTTATTTTTAATCCGATCGCAAATAAATTGGTATAGTTAGATTCGTCAAAAAATCCTTTCTTTGAAAATTGCTCGTCTAAAAAGAGTTGCCATTTGAAAAATTACAGTTAGACACGAAAATGTCCATTTGCAAATTATTTTATTCCTATCTTTCATATTAGTTACTAAAACTTTGGATGGTATTTTTTCTAACATCACCTAAGGTCACTAGATTAATTTTCGTTCAGTCATAACTACCTGGATGCAATATTAAAAATGGGTCTAAAAAATCAAGAAAGCTTAAAACCTTTTTAAAATGTCACATTCTAACCTGGAATTGTCTCAGAAATCCAAAAATAATAAAATATACAGATTGTTCTATTTTAAAAATCAAAATTGTAGCCATTTCCAGTTAAATCGGATGTGACTGGAAAGTAAAAATATGCAAAAGCTCTCCTCTTTCTATATCAAGTCTCCTTTTGGTATGTCTAAGGAGTTATGGCTTGTCTAATAAATTCGTTGAGACCCGGTATAGTAAAAACAAGTTTTTAGCTATTTAATAATCTTAATTGGGTTAACCACCATCATAGTACCTATGTGGTTAATAAACCTAAAGTATAATACCTGTAGTTATGAAACCTTCGCAAATATGTTACTAAGAAATCTAAGTTTGTAGTTGCTTGTGATAGAGGGCTATTGTAGACCAATAATTATTTTATACGTTCTGTTGATGTTAATTAACTTAGAGTTTAACAAGTTTAACTGCAAATATATTAACCTGTGAAAACATGAACCAACTAAAAAGTCTTATATACCCAGGTAAACTTTTAAACTAAATCCGTTGCACGTCACGAACCTGCGAATTTGCCATGTTGCCAAGTTGTCATAAGAATCCGAGTTTTGTTGAAAAGAACAAAGCATTTTTCCGTTAAAGAATTGGTTGTTTTTAGTTAATGTCATAACTTTCATTACAAAAATAACACAAAAAGAATAATTATTTTATTTTAAAAATCCAGGTATTACAAATTCAATTTGGAAACGCTACAAAAAAAACAACTATTAAAAACTAGAAGAATTCATTGAACTAACTTTTTTACTGCAGCTACAGGCAACAAAGGTCCATTATTTTTAACTTGTTTTAAAATCGGGTGTTTCTTACAGGTGGTTTTCCTATAACTTGTTTTACTTTTAAGATAGAAAATAATATTTGGCATGTCAATATTTGACATAAAAAATGGGGGTTAGTTAATCTGTTCACTTGTTTCCTATTACATTCGGTTTATATCCAGAAATTGATAGCTGCTATCACATTTTAAATGGCAACACCGGTATATTTTATCTTATTTCGATAGTATATGTCATTCTGACAACAATGACACATCACATTTAATTTTTTGACACTTATTTTAAATTCTGTATCTAGAGTTCCATGTTTTAGTTAAAATGGTAAATTTTAACTGCAACAAGAAGGTGGAATTCAGTGAAAATAAGGTTACTGTAAATTACAACTTTGATAATGGATATCTCGAAAACGAGACGTTTCGAACTAAAAATTCCTTTAGATTCGTGATCAGCGCCCCAAAAAAAACCCGAATACCAAATTTTGTCAAGTAGCCATGAAAAAATGAAACTAGTCATCTTTTGTTATTTACATCTTCTCAGGTTGGGTGTCAAAATTTACCGGCGGTACCAAATTATTCATTAAAATGCTCTTTTAGACATTTTAAAAAATACATTTTTGACAGCAGAGGTGTCAAAAAATTACATTGTATTTAAAATATCATATACAGCGTGTCTACTTAAGTTCACACCATATGAAAAACTTTTATTATTAGTTTTTCAAAAAAAAAAAAGTTATTGTTTATAAAAGTTTAACAGGGTCTAAAACCCAATATGCAATCATAAGTTGTTAATGCTTTGCAGTGGTATACGAGATATGTCAAAAAAGTATCTGTTTTTCATAATATCGAAAATTTTTAATAAGTAAAGATTTTTGGGATTAAAAATAACATTTAAATATGTATGTATATGTTTTATTTAACAGAAAAACTTTTTTGCGATAGCAAAGTTGTCGGTTAATTTTCGCTGTTTTGGCAGTTCTTAAGCTTTTTTACATATCAGATTTTGAAATAAACATACACTAATGTACAAACTTAAATTTTCACCGTTAATGCATAAAAATTAGGATTTTTTTCCTGAAAATGAACAAGGATACATATTTAAATGTTATTTTTAATCCTAAACATTGTCTCTTTACAAAAGATTTTAATTTTATGAAAAACAAGGGTACTTTCCTTTTCAGCAAAATTTATATTTTTTGACATACTTTGTATACCACTGCTAAAAAATTATATCTGATGATTGCATTTTGGGTTTTAGAACCATGCAGAATTTTTCATATGGTGCGAAATTAAGTAGACACGCTGTACTATCGAAAAGGGTCAAAATATACTATTGGTGCCATTAAAAATTTGAAAGTAGCAGTCCTTTCCGGTTGTAGCGGAAATAATAAAAAACAAGTAAATAAATTAACTAATCTATATTTAATGGATGCAAAGGCAAAAGAGTTATGGGAGGGAACCACCCGGTATATCTACACAATTAGGCACGCTTAAAGACATAATACTGTGATCAAAGAGTAAGGCGAAATTGTTATTTAAAATTCCCGTGAATTAGGAAGATGGTTATTTTTTTTCTTAGGTTGGTGGGACTCTATATAATATCTATAACATTTGGGGCTTAATTATCTTCGATTTTTTTAAACAACCAAAAGTATTTTTTTTATTTTTGAAAGGGATGATTTTATTGAGCAAAGAACTTCCATCACATTTAGTTTGAGAAACAAATATGTTTGTGCAGACACGTTGAAAATGTGCGGAAAGCCTTTGGTGATCCAACTATGGCACAAAAAAGGTTTTTAAGTGGTAAAATGAGTTAAAGCGGGCCAAGAATGTGTTGAAGACGATCAGCGCTTTGGACGACCAACAACGTCTACCAACGAGAACCAGGTCCAATAAAATAAAGATTTGGCTTTTGAAAATCGTTGATTAACGACTAGGACCTCGCTAATAAAGTTGGAATATCATTTGGCTCAGCCCAAACCATTTTAAAGGATGTTTTGTGTCTTAATTTAGTCAAGTCCCGATTGGTTTCTTTATTACGATAACGTACCATGTCTTACTGTATTGGCTCTTTGCGACTTTTTGCTAAAAACTCGGCTCGTATCGTTTCGCAACCACCGTATTCGCCTGATTTGGCTATTAACAAAACTTAAAAGTCCAATAAAGAGACGCCGGTTTGACACGATTAAGGGGATAAAAACCGAATCGAAGCAGGTCTTGAAGGCTATACAGGAAAAAGACCACTTTGACTGTTTTAACTAGGAGGATTACTTTAACGGGAATAACATTGATTTGAAAGAACAACTAGGTATTTACAATTTATAAACAACTTTACCTTACTTTTCGATAACAGTAGTAAAATAAAAATAAAGCATTCTTAAACGAGATATACAAGATTGTTTTTATTAGTGGTGACCGAATGTCCTTAATGGTGAACAAAACACTTCTAGATCATAAGTGTTGCTTCACTTGTTCCTTCATAGTCATTCAATGCATTAGTTTTAAACACGGTACAAGACTTTTTACTAGCCCATATTTTCACATGTTTCTTTCCATATGTCAAAAAATCTTTAAAAAGTTGAAGTTTACAGTTGCATAAGTTACAAAAAAAAATAAATATATAAATTAGAATGTAATTTTTTCAAGTGATGTAGTTTCAGCTGTGTGTTTTCCAAAGAATTCCGACCTAAGCAGAGTTCTAGCTAAGTCAGAATTTTTAAAAATTGATAAAATTGAACATCATGTTTCACAATTTGCACTAGTGGACGGTATGTCAATCGTGTGACTCTCATTACCGAAAATCAGTCGAAGCCTTTTCATAGGCAGTTGTGGCAGTTCTCCTTCCTCTACATGCTAGAAAAAAAATATTTCCTAGATCAATTTAAAAGCGGTAGAAACGGGTGAGTAAACGACTAATACATGTTTTAAATATTTTCTTTTATTGGCGGCTTATACATTGCTTAAATAAGGCCTATTAATGGACAATCTGTTAAAACTTCTATTATTTTTTATTTCCTAAAAAATAGTACAGGGTTTTCCATTTAAGAGGAATAATCGGCATATTTTTAAACTTTTTCCGTATTTTTAAGGAATTTAAGATAGCCAGTCAATGTATTTTAGCTCGGAGAATTTGAAAAAAAAATTACATAAAAAACAAAAAACTTAATAAGTGTTGCGTTTTTAAATGGAACACTTTATTACTTATTCTATTTTTGAATTTTGTTATCAGTTCTAGGTGTTTTTTAATAAGGGTTTTATGAGTCTATTTTTAACTGTTTTTAAGTTATTGACGCTTAAAAAGTAACGGCTAATTTTCGGCTTAATATTTAATTAGATCTATCAATATTAAATAACGGTAATGCAGATGATTACCTGATACTTCAAACATTGAAATTGTTACCTATTATTAGATATATTAGTTTTCATAATGAATTATTCTTTAGATGAAAAACTAAAGATAGCAATGCTATACTACAAGTAAATGCCAGTTAAGCAAAATAGAAGATTATGAAAAATAAAACAAAATATATGTAGGGTGTTCGAAAAGTTTTGAGATATACGTACATTTATTTGATTTTTTCAAAATAATTTTCACCACATTGAATACACTTTTCCATTCTAACAAACCAGCCACTGAAAATAGCTTTCCACTTTTCATTAAATTTCAGCGCATATTTTATCCCAGGCCACCAGAAGCGCGTCTTCAGTTTTAAACTTTTGTCCTTTCAGTTGGCTCTTGACAAAAGGAAACAACCGAAAGTCACAAGGCGCCACGTCGGGGCTATAAGGCAGATGTTCCAAAAGTCTCACGCCTGCATCTGTCAAAAATTGACTGGTAAGTTCAGCTCGATGAGGTGGGGCATTGTCATGATGAAGGTACCAGCTAGCGAGTTACGAGTTTGGGCGAATCACTATTAACTTTTATATAAGTTTTGAAAGGCATACTGTAGTATACCAGAAAGCATTTACGGTCTTCTGTTCTGGGAGCAGAACACGTTCAATTATTCCTCTTGAACCAAAGAAAACAACTATCATTATTTTTTTACAGATCTTGATTTGCGAACTTCTGTCGGAGTTTCTTCACCTTCGAGAACCCATATCTTATTCTGTTGTTTAGTTGGGACGTCGTAATAATAAAGATTAGTTTCATCTCCCGTGACGATCGACACTATGTCTTTAGATTTACCCTCCTGGAATTTGGACATCATTTTTTTACACCAATTCACTCTTTGTGTCTGCTGCTCGGGAGTTAACTTGTGTGGAACCCAAAGAGTACAAATTTTTCTAAAACCCAAGTGCTTATGTATGATCGTGTGTAATGTTGCTAAACTAATGTTCAATGTCTCTTCTAACTGTCGATAGGTAATTCGTCGGTTTGTTTCTATAGCTTTTTGGACGGCAGATATGTTTTCTGGGGTAACTACTTCACACGGTCGACCCGAGCGTGAGGCGTCTTCAAGCGAAAACGAGCCCCGCTGAAATTGTTTGTACCATCTGTATATGGTCGCACGAGATGGACAGTCATCACCAAGTATAGGCTTCATTTCTTCCAAACACTGTTCTTAAAATAACCCACATGAAAAGTTATATTTCAAAATTGCACGGCACTCGATAGTCGTCCACGACGCCATTGCGCTAAAATCGCTGGACACGAACTGGCGCAAAACTGATAGTTTACTAATAACTATGTAGGACTACGACATGTCATGACATGTACAAACACAAAACAATCAATGTTACTTTCCTGCACCATTTAGTTACAAAGTATCTCAAAACTTACTGAACACCCTACGTACTAATAGGTAAAAACTTTATAAATTTGAAGTATCAGGTACCACCTGCGTTACCTGTATTTTATATTGATATTATTTAATTAAATAATATAAACCCAAAATGTGCCTGATTAGGTGCCAATAACTGAATCACAGTTGAAGATAGACATAAAATACCCTTATTAAAAAACACTCATAATTTACCCTAGAATCCAAAAATGTTATAATAAAAGGAGGTTCCTTAAAACAAAACGCAACATTTATAGCATTAGTCTTTTGTTTTTTATGCGTTGTTTTTTAAATACGATTTTCAAATTCTTCAAGCTAAAATACATTGATTGGCTATCTTAATTCCTTTTAAATGGAATACCCTGTACATACAGCGTGTTTCTGGAATTTCTTACCAAACAAAAAAGGGTTTAATTACTAAGTTTACAAAAAAATGAACCTCTTCCTAAAAAATCCTGATTGTTAAGAAAATAATTTTCCACAAAATTATTTTTATTTTTAATATACCAAAAATGGTTGGCTTTAAAATGGGCCTGTTCCTAAACTAATGAAAAGAGCTGGCGATATTTCCAAAGTTGTTTTAAATGAAATTTTAACAAAAGTGACTATAAGAAATTACTAAAAAGTATTTTTACTTCTCAGAAATGTTTATTTATTTATTTGAAACATCCATAAATGACAAAACAAAATAATAAAAAAATATATCAACAAGAATACTATACTTTGGACACTTTAAATTGAGAACAATACCTGAACAAAAATGCAGTATTGTTACCTTAATTGTAAAACCACCTTACTCCAGTTTTATTTATTAAAAACATTTTTTTTTATAAAAACTGGAGTCAGGTGGTTTTACAATAAAGGTGACGATATATTGGTTTTAAAAGTCAGTAACCCTAGATACCACATTAAAAATAGTATTTTATTGGTAAGTAAGTAATCAATAATCATAATTACTAGGTATTTTTCTTAATATGAAATGACCAGATTATAAAGAACAGTGTGCAAAATCAAAAAACATTTTTTTTGCATTGGTCAGTATGTCACAAATATCAAAATTTGACAGCTCCCATTTCATAACTTTCATTTAGAATGCAGATATACTGAATTCAAAACAATTTCTGTTGCACTTTATACCCCTTGAGTAACGTAAAATGGCGACGTGGTTGCCAGCTTGTGATAATAATACAAAAATATTAGGTTGTTATGTTTTTTTTTTTTATTAATGCAAAGTAATCAAAATATAGCATTTTGCTGCAAATAAAATCAAATAAAACAAGCCAGTACTTGTTTTCTTCTTTTATTTATTTAGTTATGAAAATGCAATAAATGCTAATATTGTTTTAAAACACCTCGTATAAAAACACGTGTCTTCATTTTTATACCTTTTATTAACGATAAAAGGTAACTATGGTTACAACTACGACAAAATGTTTAGTTGTCAATGTTTTAAAGTAAGCACCGTAAACACTACAAAAGTCAAAACTATAATACTATTTCCAGGTCTTTCATCGCCGGTTTATAGTAAAGTAAAAAGGATGCAATAAAAGTGTTAAGTGGATAACTTGAGTGTTTTCGGAAACCTTCGAAAGTGATGAAAAAACGTGAAGAAACTAAGGTAAATTATTTAAATAAACTATCACTAACTAGCCCTAATTTTATAAAACTCTTTAAAATTATTTACAATAAACACTTATTTTTTAAGCCCGTAACATAAACACGAAAAGACAACAACAGAGCGACAGAACATTTAAGTAGAAAGTCGAACAAAGTCAGACAACGTCGCAAGATAAGACACAATTCGACCAACCTGAAGATAATAAAATTTGAATTAAATGGTTTTTTTCCGTGTTAATCGAAGGAAAATTTTTCTGTTATTGGATGCGTTAAATAACGAAGTTAACTTGTGTTACACTAATTAACAGGCCAAATTTTAATTATTTTTGCCGAAATTTTTATTTTGTTAATTTTATGTAATTTACGTCAGGTACAGCTGATAGATGACGTGCATCGGAAATTGTTTTGAATTTACTATCCATTCTGTTCGAAATGATAAATTTACGTCATTAAGGGTAACCTTAAAATATACAGGATACATCATAAAGTTGTGAAACTTTTTTCTTTCAAAACTTAAATATCGATTCGGGAAGGACGAAAACACCTTCCTCTAAATTTTCGGAATTGAAGACAAATCATTTTTACTCTTCAGCTGTTAAAAACTTTGTGAGCGCGTGATATATTTTTTTAATGTTTGCATAAAAAGTATGCAGTCAGATGGACAATTGAAAAATAATATATATATATTTTTTTAAGTTTGCTATAACGGGATACCAAAACCTTTTGAAGCCACCCTGTACATCCAACATAAAAATTATGTTGTTGAAATTTAGTTTCTTACCTAGCAGGGCTTTTTATTCAAAACCACTTTCTTTCGTTGGAGTTAATAATAAAAGTTTTCCATTTGGTAGGAACTTCCAAAGCCTAGCTTTATAACTGTACAGTAAATTTCTTTAATGTCCCCTCTCCCAAAAAACAAAAGGGGGCCTTTTATTTTTGAACGGATAAGTTTAAAAACCTAAACTTTGGGATAGGAAATTGTTGCATAAATACTACTATTTTAGAGAAAAGATGAAGGGGTGTTTTGTGGCACATAATTTTAAAGCTCCTGACGAGTACTTTATAACCCTAGAATATAAAGTCAATAATTTACCTACTACAAATTGGCGATACTTTAAAAATTACCAAAATACCTAATTTGAATAGCCATATTTCCAAAACTAATAAAGTTAGATGTAGTTAATGTGGTACTTTTTAATGTTCTTTTAAAGATCTTTTTAACATTAATATAATACAAAGGATGTTTCATTAAAAAATATATACTTTTTGTCCTTCTCTGTATATTATTACCACTATCACCATTAAACAGATATTGAAAAGAGCTTTAAGAAAATACCATATTAAGTAGAATTAACTTTATTAGTTTCAGAAATATGACCATCCAAATCAGGTATTTAGGTAGTTCTTAAAGTACCTACATTTTGTAGTAGTTAAAGATATCGACTTTACATGCTAGGGTTATAAACTATTCGTCAAAAGCTTTAAAATGATGTGCCGCAAGACCCCCTTTTAATTACCTTTTTCTCCAAGATGGCGCCCAGTCGCACTCTTAAAATTTTCATCTGTCAATTTCACTACCTTAAAGTTTTTTTTTTTTAAATTGATTCGTTTAAAAAATAAAAGGGCAGGGACATTAAAGAAATATACTGTACAGAATTCGTATTAAGATTTAAACATTATTAATGATGAACAACAACAACTGTGTTCCAAGTAGGTGAAGGAAGTAACATTTATTGACGTGCGCGGTAATATATTTGGGGATCACCTGTTTCCTACCATCTTTATTTACAGACTGTACACTTGAGAAAAATCGCATGGTATACGCAACTTAACATATAGACTATTTTTTTATTTTAATAATCTACTTTGTCTTACCTTTAGCCTTCTATCCCGCTTTCTATCCTTAGATTTATGCCTCTTTTTTCGATGGGAGTAAGGTGTGTATGATGGTTCAATTTCATCAACACCTTCTACTCTTAAAACCTCATATTCTGGCTCAAAATAGTCCTCACTTAAACTATTGCCCGATTCAATAACTTCATCGAGAACAGGACTCCGCTTCATGCGCAAAGTAAGTTTAAGCCTCCCCCACACTTCTCTGGAGTTTTCTACGCTTTGAACACAATCAGGTGGTTTCGTTAAAGCATTAGGCTACAAAATAATGAAATTTAAGTTTTTAAATGTTGCTGAAAACTGAATATGAAAGTACCATACACTTATTTTATTTTATTTTATTTATTAAGTATACGGGATTCCCCATTTTTACAATGACTATTACAATTATTGAAAAAAATAACTACAAAATTAAATTAAATTAAGCTACAATTAGATAACTAACTAACAAATAACAGGTACATATAGGCAGATCAAAAATATTTATATACAAATCACAAAAAGATCACAGCTACAAGTAAAGTATTAATTTATTAAGGAACCATATGATTGATCTTAGATTTAAATTGAGACAATGTGCTGTTAAAAACATCCACTCGTGAACCAAAGGTGTTCAGCACACGAAGAGCTCTATCCATTGGTGAGTGCATTCCATAGTTTGTGGTGTGAGGGTGGATATGATATAAATTAAAATTCCGAAGATTACGAGAGGGGACATTAAGTTGAACAAGTGATAGAAGGTCGGGACAGTCAATGAGACCATTAGATAGCTTAAACACAAAACAGAGATCATAAACTTGACGTCTATGCTGTAAAGTGTGTAGACTTAGCTTTCTCAGTAAATCAGAGCGGTGGTAATTCTCCAGACTTGTATGCGGCAAACCGCAAAAATTTGTTCTGGACCCTCTCCAGCATATCAGAACGAACAGCATACTGTGGTGACCATACCACAGTAGAATATTCAAAATTGGCCTAACCAAGGAGCAGTACAAAAGTCTGGCGGTGGCAAGTGAGAATTCAGAGCAGCTTCTATGTACAAAACCAAGCATTCTCATACCCCTATTTCTATTTAATTTTTTATTTATTTTTATTTATTTTTTAAACCATACACTTGACTTTTTGTTTAGTACTTTTGGAAAAATAAGGATAAAATATTAAAGTTCAACTTTCGCTAAGCAAATTTTCCCTTATTGTACCAATTAATGTCAGAGACAGCCTGGACATATCAGATGTAAATGATAGTGTAAAAGCTTTTTACAGTAAAATATTCTATTTTCTCAAATCGTTCTCTATGTAAGAAAAAAAAACAGAAATTTCCTACTTATTTATAAACACTAATTTCACAGCATAATTGTTTTTTTCGTGGGATTTTTCTGTTATTTTTAACAATACCTCATTGTAAGTTTATGCTGTATTACTGTTTTAAAAAATTATGAACGACATTTAAAAAACCTTTTAAATTAAAATATTTTCTTTTGATCATTATCTTTTGTTGCAACTCTTAATATCTTAACCAACTTTTATTTCTAATTTTTTCTAAGAGTATTAAACAAAAAGGCAAGTGTATGGTATTTTTGCAATTTAATGGCATTTAAACAAGAGATCACTTAACCCCTCTTCCCATTTAAGATTTTGGGGGTTCCTAGCAACAGGCGCGGCGAGTTTTAAAATTTTATATGGGTGTCATGTACATTATTGCACCCATATAAGGACAGAACAATTTGGATATTTTATTTATTTATTTTTTGGTTTGTCTTTCAAAACTATTTAAAAGTTTCTGCTCTCAGACAAGAAGAAATGGAGTAAGTAAAATGTATGTGGGTGATGACCTTTTCTTTGCTCTTTAAAAAGTTTTTGACACATGACACCCATAGTTATAAGAAATTCACTGACATTTTCAAGACACATTTGAATCTTTTGAATTTCCTGACAAGTCCGTAGTTTCCATGTTTTCCGGTCTGATTACTCATTCGAAAACTACAGAATTAACCAAAAAAAAAAAAACGGTAATTTTGTAACTTTAAAAAATTAAGGGGCATGTAAATTTATTACTCGACCCAAATATGAATTTTACTTGGTTATATTTTTAGTACAAAGAAATCAAGACGAGACAAGAAAGACAGATATTCTTGTCGAGACGATAGAATGGCGTCCCTCATCTCATCTTGTGGCATGATTAGTAGGCGGAAAAGCTGTATAAAGATCGATTCTCACAAAACGCTCCGTTTACCGTCACTCTCTGTTTGCATAAAATAATAAAATACGCAAATAATATTCTATATTCCCACTATTCTTTCCGTAAATCGACTTCTAGTAAAGGGCCCCATAGACTACTGTCTTGTACGACATACTTGCACGACGTACATGTCGGTTCATACAAAAACGACGTAAAATAAGAACGATGAAAGTATTCTGATTTTGTTGATTTAAGTCCGTGGGCTTGTACCATGTGCAAAGAAGTCGGAAGTGTGTGGTGCAAACAGGTTTAAATTACGATGGTTTTTTCAGTTGTATAGATACGAGGCGGCAAAATTGGTTTTACCAAAAATGTTTAGGTAGCAGTCGCAGTTGTAGTAATTACAATATGATGGATCTTCGCCAAATAGATCGTAAATTCCTATTATAATTAATTAAACTCTATAGTTTCTATGTTTAAAAAAGGAGTCAAGGGAGAATAGTGATCGTAATAAAAAAAGCATATGAACTGTAAATAGACAAATTAAAGAAAGCCACCAAAGAGATGTAAAGAAAAGGATTGATGGTTTAAGAGAAAGTTACAAAAAATAATTAAAAAAATAAAAAAATCCAAAAGCAGCGGGTCTGAAAGTGACGTTGTATATACACCTAACCTGTGGTCTATGGTGTTCGCTTTTAGATTGTTTATTTTAAACGACCACAACCGCCGTCACTGCTAACAACTAGACTTGATTCATCCTTCAAATATGTACAAATAACTGAAGTGTTTGTACAAATAAAAGTATTCCGACCGACATGCACGTCGTGCAAGTATGTCGTACAAGACCATAGTCTGTGGGGTCCTTAAGAGGTCTCTAACGGTCTATGTGGCGGATATGGAAGGTAAACGGGACGTATAGTAAAAATCGACCTTAAACGTTTGTCTTTTATACTTTACCGTTTCAACAGGCCAGCTGTTATTTGCTATGGCAGTATCAGTTTCATCCTTAACCTCTAATTTTGCTTCCGCTTCTATTTTAATACCATGTTGATCCGTGTCTTCAACTTCCTCCTTTTTTCTAAGAGGAACAATATCACTAGAAGATTCATCATCATGGAACTCATAAACATCACTTTGGACAGTCTGATTACTACAATTGTCAGTTTGTAACTCACTGCTGTTACAACTTGCTACTTCTTTGGTAGATCGTGGTGTTCTGAAAATTCAAACGTATTTAGACTTGCAGTCGAAACTTCTTTTAGTATTACTACTGTCTGAGAAAGTCCAATATTTCTATTGTTCAGCAAAATACGACAAAAAGTTTAATGTTAAAATTGTAGGATTTCCAATCGTGCATGTCATAAAAATATGTTGCTTTACACAAAGTGTCCCAAAAACGTGCGTATAACCCCTATTTTATTTTGATGCTTATCGCGATGTTGCCATTTTGTTGTATTTATAATTTACTAAAACTTTCGTAAAAAACAGAATATCCAAACATTTCTGGATTTCAGAAATAAAATAAGGCAAGTTTCTTCAGCAATTCCTAACTAAAAATGTAAGGTTTCTAAGATATTTCAAATTTTTGGAGAAGTCCATATAGGTCAACTTTGTTATTTTGAATGGAACACATTGAATATTTTTCAATCTTCTATTTTTTTACAAAAGTTTTAGTAAAATATAAAACGTGTTACAATATGGTAACAAGTGTCAAAACCAAATATTGAATTATATGTAAATCTGCTGAATCAAATTTTGTAAAGAAAATTATTAATTAGAATTTTAAAAAACTAACTTCACAGCCATTACTTTTGGACACTCTTTATACAGCAATTTTTTTAAGAACCCGCGTGTTTGGAAACCGTATAATTATATTGGATTTCCTCAGACAATTAGGCCACCCTGTATTTTCCCTGTAAAAACTTTCGGAAGTCATACAGTATAAGACACATGTAATTTAATAATACAATGCATTTTTTCTCTAGTTTTTTTTATGCGCCCTCCTGTATATACAAATGTCCACAAATGTACTTAACTGTACCTGTAATTTTTATTATTTTGAAAAAGCTATTCTTTATAGTAATGTTTTCTTTATTTGAAATGCTAAAAGCTGTAATAAAAATTCCTTAGGATATACAGGGAGGTTCAAAATCGCAAAAATATTACTAAAAATAAAAAAATCAGAAAATTTTATTTTTGAATCTACATGATTTTGTAGCCTAAAAAAGTAATCAAAAGTGTGTAATACAATTTTGTCCTATTGGCTGTGGGTTCTAGGTAAATGAATACATTTCTTTAAAAAAGCATTTTTTACAATTTAATATATTATAAAATTTAATAAAAAGCTATATTTTTAGAATAAAACCATTAAAATCAATTGCTGTATGATAATATACAGAGAGAATCAAAATTACAAAGATGCTAATTTAGCAAATAAACACATTAGGTAATATGTTTTCCGATTTTTGTATTTTATCAATGTAATATTTTCGCGATATTGAACAACTTTGTATATCACAGGCACTAGTGTAGGTCCTCATACAAAATAAGGTACATATTTGGATTTAGGAGCGTTGTTGTGAGTGCTTTTGTTATTTTTAAGTACCAAAATACAAAAAGGGTGGTCCCCAATCTTGGTAAACTATAACATGTTAAGTGGAAGGGGGCCCTATTTGAAGGGTAAGGACCTTTTTTTTTTAACTTCTCAAAATTTTTCCAAGGAGGAAACGGGGGGGCCTCCATTTTATCAAATTATACAATATTATGTTGTAAGGAAGGCCTCATTTTAGAAGTGAGGACCTTTTTTTTGTTTTGATTCTCCAAAATTTGTTCCAAAAAATAAATTTATGATAGGGGCCCCCACTTTGCTTCCCACCCCGGGCCCCAATACCTCTAGGTACGCCACTGATCACAGGGCGATTTTTATCCCAGCATTTAAAATTTCAGTTGATGCAAACACTTTTATGAAGAATAACTCTTATTTGAAATATCAAAAACGAAAAAAATACAGGTATAAATAAGTTCATCTGTGGACAAACTGTATAACAATCAAAAATATATATAAAACAAAACTACTTTAAAATGGAGAGGTACTGTATTTTAAAACATCTTTTTTATTTATTAGAAATGAACATATTCTTTTATTTTTTTACTAGATTTATTACAAAATAAATATATTTTTATTAGAAACTATTTAAATTATAGATAAATATACATACAAAACAAAAGTTTGCTATGAATATGACACATATGACCTCATTTATTCTTATTAAATAATATATAAATTGATAATTAAAAATATAGAATGACTAAGTAAAATAAAGAGCATTTATGCAAAACTGCAAATTGCGTAAAATCACAAAATGTAAGACCCAAGGAGTATGAATATGGATATGCAATACTTCTTTTTTCAGATCAAATGAGTAAATAAATATGAGTTGTGTTTAATATTCGGATCAAAACCCAAACATTAGGTAGGGTAAAATAACTGAAAGAAAAGAGTTGGGACTATAATTTTAAGAAATAGTTTTAAGACTTAAAAGCTCAAAAAAAAAAACAACCATCTTATACCAAACCCGAAAAAGGCGAGTAAGGATATGTGTATATTTAGGAACCATTATGGCCAAGAGGATATCTTCGAATTACAAAAAGGATGTTTTGATCTGTCTAATTTAAAATAATATTTATAATTTTTTATAAGGGGCCAGAAGCAACTGTTACAAGAGAACCATTACATAGCCCAAGTAATTTAGACTTTTACCTCGGAATCTCACGGAATAAGCTGAATATCTGTACATACCTTTATTTTGGTACAAAAATACTTTTCTAAAATCCCCAATGATATCGTGTAAGGAACTCAAAATATGACAGGTCAAATGTCAAAAAAAAAAAACAGTTTTTGCGAATATCTCGTTTTCTTTACTTTTAATTGCATTTATATTTATTATAAAGTTGTAGAACACAAAATTCTTTACAAATTTGATTTTAAGCATTTTTGTCTGATCAACGGATCCGATAATAGTGGGCGCAGAGTGTAAAGCACTTTACTGTATGTACATATTAGACTAAAAATCACGATTGATTGCGTGCTGAGGTATGTACATACAATAAAGTGCTTTGCACTTTGCGCCCTCTATTATCGGATCCGTTGGTCAGACAAAAAATGCTTAAAATCAAATTTGTAAAAAATTTTGTGTTCTACAACTTTTATAATAAATATAAATGCGATTAAAAGTAAAGGAAACGAGATATTCGCAAAAACTGTTTTTTTATATTTGACCTGTCATATTTCGAGTTCCTTACACGATATCATAGGGGATTTTTAGGAGAGTATTTTTGTACCAAAATAAAGGTACATAGGTTATGGGGTATACAGGGACAATCACAAGTAGAATTGGCATCTAGTTTTGATAGATTAACTCATATCCAAAGTTTAGCGCTCTTACATGTTATAAGTTGTAATGATTTTAGTTGTCTTGTTAAAAATTTTCAAAAACAATTATTTACTACTTAATTAAATATACAAAATAATTTTAAATAAACAAAATAATGGTTAATTCTCACTATACGTCCCGTTACCATCACCTTCCGTTCACATAAAATATTATTACACGCAAATCATATACTATGATAGGGGAGCTCAAGGTAACGAGAGGTGTATGTGACGGGTAAACGAGACGTATAGTGAGAACTTAACGTGTTCGACAATATGTCTACTAAAAAGGAGACTAACAATGCTAAATACATATTGTCAATTTCACAGATAATAAATAATATTGTGTTATTCAAAGACTATTTTATATAATTTAGACCAAGCTGTAAAATATCAAAGTCAGTAGAGTAATTATTAGAAGTGAAAAATTATCAAATTTTCGCTGTTTCAAAGATGCTTCAATGTTTAGTAATAATAATTTACAAGACAGTCTATTCTTGAAATTTGAAATTTAAATTTTATCTTTAAAAGTGTTAAAAGATTAACCTCTGAAACAATATACATATGTAAGTGACTTTAAAATATTTTTTACTATTTAGTCCAAAAGTCTATTCCATAGCCCTTTTATAAATTAAATAAAATATAAAAGAAACGTGCATCCTACCTTACATACTCCGATAAGCTTATAAAATATTTAAACATTAGTTTAAACCAAAATATTTATTTAATATTTTATTTTCTTGTCATACTTTTCTACAATTAAGGAATTTTTGAGGGGATTGCCTGCCCAACAGTTAAGAGGTGCCTTAAGGCACCTAAACATTTGTGATTTAAATTTATTTACTTAACATGTTTAAAATATTTTTTTTTGATTTCTATATTTATGTAGTACAGTCAAAAATTATTTAATTATTATTTTTTTCTCAGTTTCGTTAATTTGCACCTAGTTGTGCTAAAACTGCCTAAATACAAAATATATAATTGTTTAAAAGTCTTTATGGGGTTAACCATAGGATTATTAAAATAAAGTAATAAAAGCCTTAAAAGTTCTTTTCTGTCTTGTGAAAATACTATATATACTATATTCATCAAAAATATTATAAGTATTAATACGTTTTTTGCGTGACGCGTTCATATATGAGCATTGAGGTTTGCCAAAAAAAGGCGATTTTTTTTTGCTGCTTTGAGATATTTCTGTGTAAGAGAAAAAATTATACAGGGTGTCCGCTAATTAATGGTACACAGCAAAACCACGGATTCCTTATGTCAAAATATTAAGGTTTAACCAAACATACCTATATGTAAAAGTTGATAATAAGGAAGATACAGACTGTTAAGGGGATGACGTAGTACGTTAAATGAGCTAAAATGCGAATCGCTGCCGTTTTTTAAATATTTGTTTGAGAAAAAAGTTGTATATTGAAAAGTTTTTAAAATGATCCAAAGATTATCGGAAAGTTGGTTATTTTTACGGTTTTGTAATTTTGGGAAATTTAATGTGTTAATTATTACCATTACCAAAAAAATTAACTTACCGATAATCTTTGGATCATTTTAAGAAACTTTTCTATGTACAACTTTTTCTCAAAACAAATATTTAAAAACGGCAGCGAATTGCGTTTTAGCTAATTTAACGTGCTGCAGCATCCGATTAAAGTAAAATACATATTTTTAATTTTTTTTCAATAGTTTTTTATATGTTTTGAATAATTTAGTAAAACTCGGTATCTAGGGGTCTTTTGACTTGAGCTATTCGGATCTGATATTAATTTTTATGTTATCAAAATAAATTAAAAATATGTATGTATGGTTTAATCTTAATATTTTAGCATAAGGAATCTGTTGTTTTTTTGTGTACCATTAATTTGAGAACACACTATATATATTTTTTGGCAAATCTAATAATTTCTGATATTTATTTACTTATTTACTTGTTAAAATCAAATCTTATATTTTTAACAAGAAAATATCCATCGAATCTTTTAAACAAGTATACCATAGTTGTATCTTACTCAATTCTTCACGTACAGGGTATCTTAACCATTTTAATTACCATTGTTATAAAAAAATGTGTACATAATGATATAAAATTGACTATCAGTACAAAAAACACTTCTCACAAGGTTTGCCCAGAAACTTTTTGGCCAGTAAAAATTTCAGGTGCCTTATTATATCTATTTAATGTGCTGAGGCGGGTTCATATTGTATAAATACACAATCAAAAGAAGTTGTAAAGTTTATCAAATCAGACACAAAAATGAATGTACAAGGTGGGCCAAATTAAACTTGCACACTTTTTAACTAATAATAACTTTTTATCTGTTGCTCCTATCTTCTTTATTTTTAAGTGGCTAATAGGTAGGTGTGTTCTCTCTAGGTTTGTCAGTTTTGGTCAAATAAATTTATACAGGACTGGACTTACAGTACTTTTCCAAAATACTGTATTTAACCTTGTTGCAAAAGAAATCTAATTTAGCTACAATTAGGCTAATACGTTTTTTTGTAGACAAACTATGGGAAATGATTCGGTAAAAGTGAATCTGTCAACAATTTAAGGATTTAGGAATTATAATTATTTTTGATAAATAATGCTCCCATAAAGCAAGCATTTCTCTCTATTTTTAAAAATAACTTTTTAGTGTTATTTGAAAATTAAAAACGTGCGGTTACCGTGGTTACTGAGTTGGATGCTGACCAAACTTAACAGTAAATTAATAAACAATAAACGTGTTAGCCTAACTGACAGAATTAATTTTTTTTGCAACGAAGTTTATTGCATCATTTTGGAAAAAGTCCCTTAAGTCAAGTCCTGTTTTAATTTACTAACCAGAACTAACCAAAATTGGCAAACCTAGAGAAAACATATCTACCTATTCGCCCCTCAAAAATAAAAAAGATAGGCGCAACAGATAAAAAGTTATTATTAGTTAAATAGTGTGCAAGTTTAATTTGGCCAACACTGTACATATAATATAATTAAATACTTAGATATACAGGGTGTCTGAAAAGGTATAGTTATAAATTATAGGTGTGACAGAGTGAGTCAAAATAATGTTAGTACTTAATATAAAAAAAGTCCAACCGCGTTTCATTAGGGAGTTATTAACTTTTAAAATTAGAATAAAAAAACCTTATTTCAATTGTAACCTTTAAACAGTTGCCCAGTACCAGTATTGGAAACTAAATAACCTCAAAGTAATGCTCCTTTCCATAGGTAAGTGGCTGTTCAATAAATCAGAATTATACGGATTAAGACGTTTTTTTTTCATTTTATGTATCTATTTTTGACAGAGGTAACAAATTTAACATTTTGCTTAGATCATTTTATTTCTTCATCCTTTTTCCACAAAAAGGAATTAAAAATAGTTTTTATTTGTATCATTAAGTTGAAGGGGCTCACAAACACCGCTTTCAATAATTTTACCATATTATAATGATTTTCTCAAATAAATAGAATTTTTTATTACAAACAAAATGTATGTCTGTATTTAAAATGCGATTTTATGAAAAACGATACAAGATATTGATTCAAATAAGGTATACCATTTTTGTAAAAGCAAGATGAAATAATCAAACCTTCAAACTAAAATATCAAATTTGTCACCTCTGTCAAAAATACATACATGAAATAAAAAACAATCCTCTCAATCTGTATAATCCCAACTTACTGAAAAGCCTATGGAAAGAAGCATAACTATAAGGTTATTTAGTTGCCCAAAAATCATTGGTACTGTGGCAACAGTTCAAAAGTTATAATTAAAATAGGTTTTTTTAAATTCTAACTTTAAAGGTGAATAATTCTCTAACGAACTCTAACACCCCTATCATTTATGACTATACATTTCCAGACACTCTGTATACCTTAAAAACTGACAGGTTTTTTCTGTTTTATTCATTTTATCTTTTTAAGGTAGCTTAACCTTTCCATTCTGTGGATTCTCTGAAGATGAAAACTAATCTAATTATTACCTTGGATCTTTTCTAGTTATATCCATACTACAAGGAATATTGAGTGAATGATTGTTATTAACACCATTGCAGTTTTTACAGTTGGATTCTAGATTTGAAGTTGTTACAGCTGACTCCACAATCGGTTCTCCTAGACATTTATGATTTCGAAGTGTAATACCTGAGCTTTCCTCCTCTGAAATTCCTAAAAATAGGTTGTAATTTATCACTAACTTAATTACATTAAATAAGTATAGTTGCGTGTCGAGCAGCATCTAAAGGAATATTTCAAACAAAAAATGTTACCCCACTGACTATACATATAGCGTGTCTACTTAAGTTCGCACCATATGTCGAACTTTTTATTAATAATTTTATAGAAAAACGTTATTTTTTATAAAGTCCTGCATGGTCCAAAACATAAAATGCAATCATCGGTTATTAATTATTGGCAGTATGCAAATGTCAAAAAATATAAATTTTTATAAGGAAAAGATGTTAAGAAAGAATTTTATTAAAAAATTTTTCTGCGATATCGAGCGTTTCTGTGACTATTCGCTATTTTGACGGTTCTTAAGCTTTCTTTACATATTACATTTCGAAATAAGTATGCACTTTTGTACAAACCTAAATTTTCACCCTTAGCACATAACAAAATTAAGATCAAAATTTTTCTTTGAAAATGAGCAAGTTTGCATATTTAAATCCTTTTTTAATCCTAAAAATCTTCTCTTTATAAAAATTTTCGATACTTGAAAAATAAGGGTACTTCCTCTTGAGAAAAATTCATATTTTTTGACATTCCTCAAACAAATATATATGTCAAAAATACATATACGTGTCGTGCCAGAAGAATACTTCCAATATGGTTTTAAAAAGTTAAACACTTGCAGGTAGCGATTTTACAAAGAACGCATGCATCCAAAACGCGCTCATTTTTAAAATTTATGTTCTCCTTTCCTGTGGAGATATGTATCGAGGCTAACATTAAATACAGAATATGACTGCAGCTTCAGTGTGAAATGGCCTTAAATAAGATGTTTAAGAGCTTATAAAAATTAAAGTCAATATTTCTTATATCAATGGTATTAATTAAATCTAATAAATCTTACCAAGTTTTCCACTTTCGTGGCTATCATTGAACATTTTATTTTGTTGGGTAGCATCACAGACTGGATCATTATCGCTAAAAGTGCTTGGGCAACTGCTTGCATTGCTTTGTAAATCATCTAGTAAATTTGATCTTGATATATTATGGGTAGCTGCTTGCATCAGTTCCTAAAAATAATACATCTATGACACTTTAGGTTAGAATATAACAGTGTTAATTTAAATTGTTTGTCTCCTCCATAGATTCTGGTACATAATACGTTTTTATCTTTTGGATGCCGTGCCATCTTTTTCCTTGATCTCTCAACATTGTCCAACCATTGACACATATTGTTTTTTAGGTCGTTTGATTGACATAAATAGCCGCCTAAGCCCATCTTTTTATTTAGACTATTTGTTCGACCTTCGAACAGTGTGGACGTCGCGTAGAATTACAGAATTTTTTCCGGTGTGGCGGTTAGAGGAACTGTACGGGCGTTTTTACCTTCGAGGATCGACTTAAGATTCACGCTAAATTGACGGCATCTTTCTTCTGGAGCTAAGCTCTGTGAGCGAAGATATCCATAAGCTGATGGTATCCTGTTTGGTAGTAAACACGAGGTATTTCTCAAATGGCGGGAAGTAGATGGGCGTGCCATGGAAACTGTCAGTAGTGACAGTGAAGGTTATACGTAACACCAGTGGCAGTTCTTGGTTTGACAGCTGTCAATTTATGCATTGCATCAATTTATAGAATTTTTTTATTTTTATTTTCTGGGAGCTACGGGCTCGATTATCTAGATTTTCCGCAAACGAAGCCCTGGAAAGCATAGTCCGGAGGGCTGGCCAATTGGACCTGAAGGGACCAGAGCCAAGAACAAAAAATAGAATAGAAAGCCCATCTTTATTATTATTTAAAATATTTTTATAACTCTAATCAAATCTGGACACCCCATCAACGAATTTCTAGAACATGTACTCTCAGCAATAACATCATGCCGGGGTAAATTTAAGTTGCTGAAAATGATGACTGTTTCATCTTTGTTCATTATGTTTGTCACCAACGGGGATGTCTCCGAGAACATGACAATGAGGGGTAGGCATGATTTGGTTATGCCACGTCATCGCACATCTATTTCATAAAGGGCCTCTGGTGAGCTGTATTAACGTTTATAATAGAATACCTTTAAATATAAAGAGAGCACCAAGTTTAAATGCTCTAAAAAGTAATTTTGAACAATTTTTAATTTAAAAGGAATTTTACTCATTAGATGAATACTTTAGTAACTCGCAATAGTTTTCCTGGACCTGAGCCTAATTATATTCATTCATTTTTAATCTTGTGATATTTCATTATGTGTTTTTTAAAGCTACCTACCTGTATAATTCAAGTGTATTTTGTTTGTTCCTTTTAAAGGGTTTTTTTTATCCAATTTGTATTTAATTTATATTAATTTTATCATTGTTTTGTGAAGTATAATATTTATAATTTTAGATTTATGTGTAATAATGCTTGTTGAATTGTTGACTATAGTATAATTTGTAACTCATTGTCTAATATCTTATATTTATATTCTGTAAAACTATGACGTTGTCAATGTTCAGATTTAAATGTGTTTATGACAATAAAGAAATTATTATTATTATTTTTATTAGATTTTAAATTGTATTGTAAATATCTTACAATTTTTAAAAATATTTGATCCAATTCTTGACTGAATCACAAATTATCATAATAACCAGATGCGATACTAAGCACGTTTATTGAGATCTCTCGCCAATATCGACACACCCACTTAGTGGTGGATATACACCACTCGATTTAGTATGTGACCTTACGCTCTTCTAGGAGTTAGTTCGTCCTAGACTTTTGTTGGTGTAGAACGTGAGCAAAGGTTAGCAATAATTGTGTTTTTGGTAGTTTGTGAAATTTTAAGTTTCTGATCATTATTCGTTATTAAAGTGTTAGTAGTATTTTATTTAATATGTGAATACAAAAGTGTATTTTTATACTGTTTTTCAATTACCGGAAGAGGAAAATCACCATTTAGATTTCAAAAGAACCTCTTAAGGTAAATATAAATGTGATATTTTGAGTTATAACTTGTGCAAAGATCATTTTTAAAATAAATGTATTTCTATCTCGTCATATGGAATATGGAATAAAACATGTAGTTGAAGGCATCATCATCAAGAAATACACAGTCCTGAAAAACCTGCTAAATTTTATTAGAAATATAATATTATGTAAATCTTAAAAAACTAATATTTTTTTAATTGATGGCAGTTACTTGGGTACATCCCAAGAAATGGATAATAACCCAAAAAATAAAATAAAACAAGTATCTAGAGAACTATTGCCCATGATGTAAAAAAATGTGGAAAGGTAAAAAACACTTTTCAAGATATTGTAACTGATAGCGATGTTATAAAGGTAATACGTGTAGGTAAACCTGGAGAGAAACCTAGGCACATAAAGGCTATGACAAATGACTCAATTGCCCTAAAGGTTTTAAAAAATAGGTCAAAAATCTCTGTGGGTACAGTAAAAATTGGTCCAGATCAGACATACTCTCAAAGGCAACACCTCAAAGAACTTCAATCAGAACTACAGAATCGACAAAACAATGGTGAACAAAACCTCACCATTAAATATCGTAGGGGCACTCCGAAAATAGTTTCTTCTAGTGTAGGTTCCTCCTCTAAACATGGAACAGGAATTAAAAAAACTAAATCAGACGGGAAAGGCCAATTTACATATTTACTACCAAAATGTTAGGGGAACAAGAACTAAGCTGACGGAACTGATGCTGGGCATGTCTGAATGCGATTATGATGTAGTAGTGTTTACGGAGACCTGGTTAAATAAGGATATAGTGGATGGTGAATTGGGAATGACAGGTTACAATATCTATAGAAAGGATAGATCTGAGCTGACTAGTTGTAAACGCTGGGGCGGAGGTGTGCTGATTGCTGTGCGGACAGCTTATCAATCAAATTTAATTGAGGTTGGACAAAGTAATGTTGAACTGTTGTTCGTTTCTGTTTGCCATGAATCTGAGAAGATAATAGTGGGGGCCATTTACCTGCCTCAGCCCTTAACTGTTGATGTTATTCAGGCTCATTGTTCCATTATAGATGATATACTTCAGACATGTCCGGAACGTAAGCTGTGTCTATTAGGAGATTACAGTTTGCCCAAGGTTAACTGGACTAATGATGATATGGGTGTGTGCATGCCAAGTGATAATAGGAATGTGGTTAGATTGCTTAGTGAGTGTTTTGCCTATAATCAGCTTTTTCAAGTAAACAATATAACTAACGCAAATGGTGTAATGTTGGACTTGGTATTTACACATGAAAAACTTACGTCTGTGGATATTGCCCAGGAATGTCTACTTCCATGTGATCAGCATCATCCTGCCCTTGTTATTGGTGTTCCTATTTCAGTGCGGTCTAGAGACTTACTTACAGTATGACACTCAATATTATGATTATAAAAGAGCAAATTATGTTATGTTAAACAATTTTTACCATTTAGTTGATTGGAATAATGTGATTAGGTTCCATTGAGGATGTTAATGAAGCAGTAAATATATTTTATAATCTGCTATATCAGGGAATAAGCCAGTATGTTCCTGTTAATCGTCTCAAAAATCCCAAATTTCCTAGATGGTACTCGGATGAGCTCAAAAGTAAAATTTTTGAGAAAAAGATGTATCACAAAGAATATAAAAGGACTCATCTGTGGTGTCAATATGAAAAATTTTCTCGTTTGAGATCACAGTGTAAAACGTTAAAGCATAATTGTTATATAAATTATGTTAATAATGTTGAAAATAATTTAAATAGTAATCTTAAGGAATTTTGGAATTTTTTAAACTCTAAGAGGGGGGTAATAGCATTCCAAACTATATACAACTAAAATATGTAACAGGAACAGATTAGCAAGCAATTGTAGATATTTTTAAAACACACTTTGAAAGTGTTTATAAACCGAGTGGTGACTGTGAATACTTGCCTGAGAGTGAGAGTCCTCTAAATTTACATGATTGTTCAATTTCTGTGGGGAGGGTTTTTTAATATGTTTTAGATCTGAAACAAGGTATTGGTCCTGGACCTGATGATGTGCCTCCTGGTTTACTGGTAAATTGTGTCTATTCTCTTTCGAAGCCTCTTTTTTACTCTTTAACCTATCACTTAAGAGTGGTGTTTTTCCTGAACGATGGAAACAAAGTTATATCACACCTATACATAAGAACGGAAGCTACTCTGATGCTACAAATTATAGACCAATTTCCAAACTAAGTACAATCCCAAAGCTTTTCGAAAAAATTGTTTGTGATGTCATTAAACACCCAATTATGTCTTATGATTCAGGAACAGCATGGCTTTTTCGATGGCAGATCCACAACAACAAATATGTTGTTGTTTACACAGGCAGTGTTAGATGCCTTGGAGAGTGGGTGTCAAGTAGATGCTGTGTACACCGACTTTAGTAAGGCATTTGATACTGTTGATCATCATATTTTAGGGAAAAAACTAGAAGCCTTTGGTTTTACTGGTACATTGCTTAAATGGTTAAAATCTTACTTGAATAATAGAAAACAATTTGTAAAAGTAAAAGGTTTTGTATCACAAGAGGTGCTTGTTACATCGGGTGTCCCTCAGGGTAGTCATTTGGGTCCTTATCTCTTTAATAATTTTTATTAACGATCTTAGAAAGGAAGTCCAATTCGCACAACCCCTACTTTTTGCTGACGATTTGAAATTATTTGTACCTGTAAAATGCTTTCAGGATGCTATTAACTTGCAGGATGACTTAAGCAGAGTGAGTGTATGGGGTGATAGAAACAGGATGGATTTAAATGTAAAAAAATGTAAAACAATGACCTTTCATCGGTCGCAGCATCCACTCACTTATGTTTATGGTATAAATGGGGAGCCGTTAGAAAGGGTTAACACCATTTGTGATTTAGGTTTACACTTAGATACTAAATTAGACTTCCATATCCACTATGAACATATTGTAAACAAATCTTTAAAGTTGCTGGGTTTTGTGTGTAGAAACACTAGGGATTTTCGTAACATCAATAGTTTGAATAATATTTATAAAACTCTTGTCAGATCAAACTTAGAGTACCTTTCCTGTGTGTGGTCACCCTTTTATGCAGTACATATACAAAACATCAAGAGAGTACAGAAAAGGTACACTAGGTTTATTTCATTTAAATTTAACTTTACCCCGGAATCCTATGATGTTCGAAGACATAGACTGGTCTTGGATTCCTTGGCGGAACGTAGAATCAAGGCTGATATTTTTTTCTGTTTAAATTGATTAATGGAAACATTGATTGCCAAAGCCTTTTAAATAAATTCAATTTTCGGGTTCCGCCAAGGAACACAAGAGAACAGTATCTTTTTGCTGTAGATTATCATAGAACCAATTACGGAAGGTTTTCTCCTATCATAAGAATGCTTAATAATGGTTTGAGAGACAATGTTTTGGAATGGTTTAGATCATATTTGAGCAATCGGGAGCAGATAGTGAGGGTCGCGGGAGGAACTTCCAGCAGGATGCTGATTTCTTCCGGCGTGCCTCAGGGGTCTGTTCTGGGTCCACTCCTTTTTCTGCTCTATTTTAATGATATAACAAAAACTAATATAAGTGGCTCATTAACTTTGTTTGCCGATGATACCTCTATATTTTGGCATGACACAGACACAGAGAGACTGCAAAAATCGATTTCCAATGATATTAAGATCATTAAAGAGTGGTGCGACTGTAACTTTCTCTCATTTAATATATCTAAAACAAACGTTTTACACTTTAACTGCACTTTGAGTGATGTTTATTTGGGTGATCAGCTAATAGAGAGTGGGACTAGCACAAAGTTTTGGGTATTACGTTAGATAATAATCTAAGAGTTTGAGAGCCATATTGAGAATTTGGCAGGGAGGCTAACCAGGGGTTGCTATGCCATTCGCATGACTTTTAGGGAACTGGGGTTATCGGTTTCTAAGCAGGTATATTTTGCTCTTGTGGAGCCTCATTTAAGGTATGGTTTGCCCTTTTGGGGTAGTTGCTCTAAAACTCTCTTTACTTCAATATTTTTAATTCAAAAGAGGGCTGTTAGATACATGTGCAATGCTAGTCCTAGAGAGTCATGCAAGCCACTTTTTAGCAGACATAAAATATTAACTTTACCATGTTTGTATATTCTGGAGTCTGTTTGTTTAGTTTTTAAAAGACGGGAAGAATATAGAAGAGAGGAGACGCCATATAACACTAGAAACTGTCATAATCTGGTGTTACCAATACCCTCTAGTACATTGGTGCGCAATTCTCTTCTGTACAATTCCAAAAAATGTTCAATCACTTACCTTTGTACATTAAATCTCTACCAAATTATAAAAATTTAGGAACCAACTTAAAAACCTACTGTTGGGCAAGATTTATTATGATGTAAGTGAATATTTTTCTGACAGTTTTGAATTTTAAAGTGTTTGTGTATTTTTTGTATATATTTTTTTTTTGTATGTATTTAGAATATTTTTTTTGTGTGATTCTTAAAAGTTTATGAATTATGTGTTTTTGTGTGTTTTACTTGTAAATATTTTAATTATTATATTTTTTTCTTTTTGTCAACAAGAACTATTTATTTTCTTAGGACAATAAAGAATATTTTAATTTGAAAATTTGAATGGAAATAGAGTAGACAAAGACTTTTTGGTTTCTCCTTTAATGTATTTAAAAAAATGTGATACGTCTTGAACTGTGATGTGTAATGTGATAATATTAGATTATTATTTATTATTAGTAAAACTTATGTATTTATTACTTTAATTATTGTGAATATTAAATTTCTTTGCAAACATTGTAAATTTGTAAATAGGTTTTGCCAGTAAATAAATAAATAAATAAATAAATAAGAACTAAAAATCGACGTTTCGGTGGCAAGTCTGTTATTATTATGTTTAATTATTTTTAACATTATTGTCGAACCTTTTTCTGAATCTCTTAAAATTAAAGCTAAAATTTTAAACATAAAAAATAGGTAATTTTTAAATTTTTTATTTTTATTTAGTGTTATCTTGAAAACGGTGGCAGACTTGCCACCAAAACGTCGATTTTTAATTCTCTAGTTACTTAATTTATTATTTTTATTTTGGTGTTTTATTAATTTGTTGGCGTGTACCTGAATAACTACCACCAATTAAATGAATCCACCGAATCACAAAACATATCTTTAAATATTTTTTTCTAATACTATTAAATATTAATACAAAGTTGTATTACAAATTTGTCTAAACGTGACATCTTCTAGCACTATTTTACCATCATTTAAAACATAGATAGTGATAAAACATACCAAAAACTAAAAATGTTGTTAATTTTTTTAAATAATTAAATATTGAAAATACAAAGTTTATTATTTTGTCCCGTTTTACCGCTTAAAAAAATGAGCTGCATAATTAGTTACATAAAAACACATCTCTCCTTGGCGCCTTGGTACCGTTTAAGTTTTTTACGAATCAAAAATATCACGATCCATGCATTGGTGCGGATTATCTATTTATTCTTTTTTCAAGTTCATAGAAACAAGTAAGCGTATTTCGGTGCTCTTTTGCATCTAGGTATTATTATAATTTGTGACTGAATTAAAAAATTCCTTATTTGGTATCTTACTTGGAATATAACTTTAACAATATTTCTTATGGTTTGAGATGTCTGTAGTGTATATTCTAGGGGTGGCCACGGGGAGAAGGGTATAGGAATTATTTTAGGAGTTGCCTGATGCATGTGTATGTAAATCGAAAAACATTTATACAATAACTTCTATAAGGGAAAAAATGTACAAGCCAAAAAAAAATCCTAATGTATGTAGAAGGAACCAAAAGAAATACAATATAAATTTAATAAAAAGCTTTTCTCTATAATTCGTTTTTTAAAAACCACTATACTTCTAACAATAATTTTTTAAATTTTTAGGAGGGACTGCGATATTTTAGGGGTAGAGGGAGCATAGCCACTGCATAAATTACATCTTTTTTAAGATTGAGAACCAAACTGACAACTTATAAAATTCACTAGACCTACCTGATTAGCTTTTTGTGCTTCTCTTCTTTGTAATCGTGCAGTCCTTGAACTAATATTTATTGAAGAGATTTTTGTTTCTCCATTTATCACAGATCTTTTTCAGTGCAACTTTTGTGGTTCTCGCTATTGTTTGAACCTGAACTGCTGCGACTATTTCTTTTCAAACTTTGAAATTCACCTATGTCTGAAAATTTACAGCCTAAAAAAAAACAGATATGGGTCAAAATTTCTTAAGCAGACCACTAAAAATCGACTTTTCAATTTTAATGTATCTAACGAACATATTTTGGTAGCTTTATAGGTCGAAAGTAATACCCTGGAACAATTTTTTAAAAAACTATCCTGGGTGTGTTTATGTCGGAGAGGTTTTAAGCGAGGTTAGCAGCGCTGCTCGACCGAATCATCCTTATGTTACTGTACCATAAAGGTGATTTTGTTGAGCCGCGCTACTAACCTCGTTTCTCGTCGCTCCGACATAAACACACCCTAAGATGTTATATAAATAAAATTAATTTCCAACTCCGAGAAGTTAGCTAAATTTCCATTTGTTTATTATAAAACTAATTATTTATAAGAAATTATATTTTTTAAATAAATTATTCTTTTTTCTGTTTCTCTACTATTCCTTAGCAAACAAACCATTTTTCATTAAAATCCAGTAATTATTCGCTTATATAGGGTGTGCCAAACAGAGATTATATAGGGTGTGCCAAACAGAGACGTCCAAAATTTGAGAAATTGTTATTAAGTACAAATAATGGCAATGGTGACTGTTTAGTTATGAAGATACAAAAATCCATGTTAAACACAAAATAAAGTGGTTTTATTTTTTTTTCTTTTTACCATTAGTCATTTTTTATCCTTAATAATAATTTCTCAAATTTTGGACGTCTCTGTTTGGCCCACCCTGTATATTGTAATTTAAAAAATTAGTACTCAAAATTTTTAATCACTCGTAAATTTTCATAACAGTTCTGGGGTATTACTTTCAATCTATAAAGCTACCAAAATATATTGATAGATGCATTAAAATCAAATAGTCGATTTTTAGTGGCCCACTTAAAAAAATTGACTCCATAAAACTTTAAATGTTACTGCGTAAGGTACCCAAATAGCAAAACTTTCCACTGGGCAATCCCCCATATAAGTAAAGCACGGGTTTCGCGATGCTTTATGTCCGCTCCACAGCTTAACCATTGTTTGGTAGTGTATCCCAGCTCTGCAGCAAGGTCAAGAAATAGTGGCGACGCATGCTTTACTTATATGGGGGATTGCTCAATGGAAAGTTTTTGCTGGTTGAGTACTTTACATGTTTTGGCTACTTAAATAGAGTTACCTTGTGCTATCAGCATTTCAGCATCATACTTTGTAAGTCCTTTTTGTCGCAGCTCTTTCATACTCAGGGGTGAAATAATTTCATTATCATGCAACCGATCATTGCACGAGGACCTTTGCTTATGATTATTTTGCACTACTTTTTGCTTAGTTCTGTTTAACCTGTTATCAGTTTCTCTTAACCTATAACCATTTTCTTCTTTAAGGTCTGTTTCTTTTGCATACGCGCCAGTTTTACGTCTTTCACAAGTTTCACATTCACAGTAACAGTTCTTGTCGCCAAAAAATCTTCACCATAAAAACAAGTTATTTCCTCGCCAACTTCAATATCCCTAAGAACTTTAACACAAGCAGTATCTCGTCCTGTAGCCACAAATTTACAATTCGCTCTGCAGTCATGGTTTATATAAGCAGCAGGCCCTAACCAAAGCTGAGCACAATTTTTTCGACAACTATACATTACAGAAAAATCATTTTTTCCTGGATGAAGAAGCTGCTTTTCTTCCTGCTCTGTAAGTTCTGCTATACAACCTACTAGACATTCAATTTTTTCGTTTTTATACCATCTTTTAGTGGATGATATTTTCGCTCCCTTTTGTCCTTCAAGAGAGTATCGATAACATGGCTCTATAACAAAGCCTGAATCTTTGTCAAAAACTCTTAGATATCTGTAAATCTACAAATAAAAAATATTTTCGATTAACTACATCCGTGGAAAAAAACAGGGCAAACAAAGTCTTGTTTAAACTTAACCTAAATAACTTTTTGATTTTTAAACAGATTTTAATGACTTTTTGGTTTAGTTGTAGCTCCTTCCATCAAGACAATCTTTTAATATGGGGACTTAAAAAAGTTTTATAGGATTAGGTTTTATACAGAGAAAACCAAATGTTGCAGTTAGCCCGAGGGTGGACCACCCCTGGTAATCGGTGTACAAATTGTTGGTAATACATGGTAATACCTTGGTAATACATGGTAATGCATGGTAATACGTGGTAATACATGGTAATACGTGGTAATACATGGTAATACGTGGTAATACCTTGGTAATACATGGAAATACCCTTAATAAAAAAGAGGTGGGGACTAGCGCTTTGTAGGCATTTCTTTCCTCTGGATACGCAACTGTCAGGTTAGTGATCGTGTTTTTAAATTTAAAAAGTGGCCGTTTGCTGTGTTTATTGTCAGGTAAGTTTACTACTTAACACGTTCGCTACCAAGCGGCTCATATATGAGCCAGTACAATTTTTAAAATAGACCGCCGGCTCAAATGTGAGCCGGCTACAATATAATACTAAATGCGAGTTTAAAAATTCGGGGTTTCCTGTAGAGGTTTTGTTTTAAAACACGGTCTGTGTAATGCTTCGACTCGTATGTGTGTCAGGTGGTCTGGGTGTAGCATTTAGTATAAGTATAGTATTTATTTTAGTTCATTTTTTGGATATTTAGAATTTATTTTTGTTCAGTTTTTTTATGTCAAAGATATCATAGAAGCATTTTTTTAGATATTTAGATAAAAAAATTATGTAGTTCTTTTGCCAAAAATTTTGTACCTACAAGAAATATATTTTTTTTTAGATTTTAGTTTAGTTTTTTAGATTCTTAGAATAATTTTTTTTATTAACGATTTTTGATATCAAAAATGTACCTATATACTGTTAGTAAATACCTATATCTAGTGAAAGTAACTTTTATTTACAACTCGTATGTGAGCCAGGTCTATTTAAAAAAATGTAATAAAATGGACCACCGACTCATATATGAGTCGGGTTAAATAAACACTCAAATATGTTAAATTCCAACACTACAACTAATTAGCACTTCAATAAACATCAAAATAAAGTAATTTTACAAAAAATAATAAAGTGGTTTATGGGGTCGAAACACAAAATGACCCTCGGTAGGAACGTGTTAATATATTAAATCTTTATTCACAATAATTTATATTAGTTTAAACTTAAACACATGTAATATATGAGTTTTATTTGGTAGCATCAGGGAAAAACACAATTATAACCTCAAAAAGCAAATAATAAACTGCTTGTCAAAGAGGAAACATACATCCGTATGCACACTCGATCGCCGAAGTTCCTCCAGCGATTCGCCGTCCGCCGAAAGCAAATCTCGCTGCGTTGTTGCGTTCAATGTCGAGTTTTACACAACGACACAGCGAGATTTGCTCGGCGGACAGCGAATCGCTGGAGGAACTTCGGCGATCGATTGCATATGGGTGTTAGTGACTTACTTAATTAGTAATATAATGGGTCAATCATGTTTAGTTATTTCTTATGTAAACCGAGATGTAAACGATCTTTTCCTATTTTACCGATTTATTTATTATTGATATTTACTGATTGTGGTTCTTATTTTAAATATAATTAAACCAGTTTAAAATTAAACATTCCGTTCTGTTTAAAAAGCAAAAGAAACGTAAAAATAAGCTTTTATGATGTATTAATGTGTGCCGCTTCCCGACCGTGTCGGTTTCTTTCTATAAAAGAAGTCCACTTATCTATCAAAATTTGGAGGCGGCTTGCGGCTGCGGACATCATCAGTGGCGTTTCAGTGAGCACCACAGCCAATATTATAGAAGAAAAAAATACACCACTGTCTTTTTATAAAGTTTTTATTTTTTTCGATAAGCAAAAAATGCAACTTTTTAGTCTTCTGGTTTTTCTAATTCAGAAGATGATAACGAAAATATATCTTCTGATATTTCGTATCTTTCATCACTTTCAACTGTCGAATTAAAAAGTTATGCATCAAAAACATTTGAAACGAACAAAACATATTTAAAAATTAAGACAAAGCATAATGAGACTAAATTAATTAGAAAATCAGCTTTGTGTTGGTTTTTCTCAAACCACAATAAACGGCTGTCCACAGATCGGATGTACAGGGTCTATGGCATGAATTAAAAAAAAAATATTACTTTTAAAGAGGAAGAAGTACAATTAAATAAAAGGCAAAAGAAAATAAACCTTAAAAAACCAAAAAGAAACAAAAAAGAGAAGTATATTCTTCCAGCTCTTCTGAAGATGAGAAAATTTCTCTTGGCAGTGAGACGTTAACAGAATCATTTTCTGAAGAAGATTTAGATGAAACTCAGAATAAACAAAATGAACATATAAACATTCAACAAGAATGCTATTATTCAGTATATTTTGACGAAGATTGGTATATTGGCCGAATTATAGACGTTAAGGAAAGGGCTGGTGAAACCTACTACAATATGAAATTTTTGGCAAAAAGTTTATCTGATTTTATATGGCCCAAACGGCATGATATTCGTGAAGTAAAGAAACAGTATATTTTTTATGGACCTATTTTTCTTCAAGGAAACAACCCATTTCAAGTAAAGAGAATCACGTTAAGTCAAATCACGCTAAAATATAAGTTTCTAAAAAACTTTTTCAATCAAATACATTATAAATATAAATGTATATACCGGGTGTTCCAAGCCGGTGGCTCACCCCTATAACTTTTTTATTTTTCAAGATAAATAAAATTTGGTACATAGGTATACCAAATAAATATGTATTATGTTTTTAAAGAATACCGTTTGTTTTATAAGTCTGAACTAACCCGAACAGAAGTAAATAACATCAGTAAATTTTTAAGTTTATTTAGGCCAGTGTAATATTAACATAAAAACTTTGTTAAAGACTAATGTATTTTTATATGTTGTAATAGATAGAACGTCAAATGTCAAATTTCAAATATAATAATTTATGTGAGTTAGTTAGAATTTTAAATTTAAAAAAAATACCACAAAAATTAAAAGTCTTTTGTTAAAATAAGTGTTTTTGTTTATTTCCTTTCAGCAAAACTTGAGTTTATTAAAGACAATATAATTAAACTAAAAATAAAAATTCAAAACATCCGATATAATATTAACCAGAGTACTACTAGAATACCAGCTATATTGGTAATAGATATCCTTAGTAATACTTGGTAATATATGGTAATACCCTTGGTAATACTTAGAAAAACCTGGTAATACTTGGTAATACATGGTAATACACATGGGAATAGTTGGTAGTACATGGTAATACTTGGTAATACAGTTGGGAATACTTGGTAATACATGGTAATACGTCGAAAATATTTCAATGTATTACCAAAAAAGGTAATCGGTGTACAAAATTTGGTAGGTGGTTCACCCCTCGAGTTAGCCCAAATTTTCGAACACCCTGTGGAATAATTTAACGTCGCAAATGTTTACCAGTGTATTGAATTTTAAAGCCCCATCTATTATTAACATTTTCCTTTTTTATTAATATCAGTATCTCTATTTCAAAAGGACACATAAATTTTTAAAGGAAACAATTAAATTTAATTATGATGGTCGTAATATACGCTATATTGCGAACCTATTGGAGAAACTTAAGATTTAGATGGTCATATTTTCGAAACCAATAAAGATAACTATAACGAATGTAGTGTTTTTAAAGGTCTTTAAAATATCTTTTTACTGCTGATTTAATATATACAGTGCTTATCTAAAGTCAGAAGCCCCCTCCTAACTTTTAAATTGTTTGGTATTTTTTCATGAAAATTTATGGACTTTAGAAAAACAACATAAACCAAATTTTAGACCAGAAAAGACAGATATAAATGACAAGTTCCTTATAACCCCAGAATATAAAGTGAATAACCTTTACTTTTCAAAAAATTGCGTTACTTTAAAATTTACCTGAATACCTGATTTGGATGGCCATATCTCCAAAAATAAAAAACCTTATGTGGTATTTTCTTAAAGGTCTTTTAGATATTTTTTAAATGATGATATAATATACAGGGAGCGTCATTAAAAAATCTATACTTTTTGTTCTACCCTGTATAGTATTACCAATATTACCATTAAATAAGTCATTAAAAGAGCACTAAAAGAGAGAAAATACCACATTAAGTGTAGCTAACTTTATTAGATTCGGAAATACGGCCATCTAAATGAAGTATTCAGGTAATTTTCAAAGTACCGTCATTTTGTAGTAGGTAAAGGTATTAACTTTATATTTTGGGGTTATAAAGTACTCGTCGGGACTTTTCAAATGATGTGATCCCCTTTCTATTTAATTTTTCTTTTTAAAATGATGCCCAGCTGTCAGTTTGACATTTATATCTGTCATTTCCTCTCTAAAATTTGGTTTATGTTGTCTTACTAAAGTCCACAAATTTTCATGAAAACACACCAAACAATTCAAAAGTTGGGAGGGGGCCCAAATTTAGACAAGCACTGTATAAAAGGGAGATATACAATTATAACTTGACACCCAATACCAAAATGTCATTGTCTTTTAAAAATTTGAATTTCCTTTTAGAATAGAGAAACTGATATAAATAAACAAAGATAATGTTAAGAAAAAATGGAGCTTTAAAATCCAATATATGGGTAAAAAATTATGACGTTAAATTATTCCACAGGGTGTTCGAAAATTTGGTTTAAAATGCAACTTTGGCTCTTCCCTGTATAACACTTAATCCCATAAAACTTTTTGCATGCCTCATATTAAATAATAATTTTGATGAAAGAAGCTACAACTGTACCAAAAGATAATTAAAATCTCCCAAAAACAACAAAAAATTATTTAAGATTGGATTTGATCAAAATTTCTTTTTCCGTTTTCCGGTTTTTTTTTTTTTGACCAGGAGTGTATTTAAAATGTTTTTGTTTTTACATTCTGTAAAATAATTTTTATTTAAAGATAATAAGGATGGTTGAATAGAAAAAAATTCTAGGTCTTTCAATTGGTAGTTCAATTCCGTTTTGATGACGGCTCAATCTTGTTTCGAGATATTAAAAAAATAATACAAATGTACATTTAATTTCCAAGTATTTTTAAGAGCAGTAAAAACAATATTCAATCAACTTTTTAAGAGCAATGCAGCCCTGTACTGATATGTTGGGGTTTCAAATACCATCATTAGTTTATAAGCACAGTTAAAGAGAAAATTCCTCTTTATGTAAATGTACATTCTACGATATTCTTTTGGAGCATTGGCAAAAATTGCCCATTGATATTTTTAACTGAAACGACGTATAATTATAAATTAAATTTATGTGATAGTTGCCACAAAACAGAATATTTATGTATTTTTATTCATAAAAAAATATGATAGAGAATAATAGACTTTATTTAAATTCCAAAAATTTTACAAAATGTTAATAATTTTTAAAATATACAGGGTAAGGTGCGGAAAAATGCTTCCAGAAATTCCTGAGGCTAAAATGTGACAATCTACCCCAACTAACCAGTCCAAAAGTGGATAATTTCGTATATCAGAGTGTCAAAAATTTAATATGGTTTTTATTTCAATAAATCATTTGGGTGTTTTAGAATAAGATGCCGATCTTTGACAGTGTAAATCCTCAGGACATTTTAAGAAGGGTTTAAATAAACCTATGTCCTAAATTTATTGACTTTTCAGTTAGAGAATGGTACAATTTTAAAATAATTTGGTTATTTTACCACTTTGTATCTCTTCTTAATTTCACCTTTGTTGCACTGCATGTTATGTTGCATATTGCATTGCACAATGCATTATAATCTACATATGTCTGTACTCCTTAAGAGGATGCCGTAGCACGTTAAATTGAGCTAAAACGCGATTCGCTGCCGTTTTTCAAATATTTGTTTGGGAAAAAAGTTGTATATAGAAAAGTTTCTTAAAATGATCCAAAGATTATCGAAAAGTTGGTTATTTTTACGGTTTTGTAATTTTGGGAAATTTCATGTGTTAATTATTTACATTACCAAAAATCGCGAATAGCGTTTTAGCTCAATTTAACGTGCTACGGCATCCTCTTAAGTGGGCGAGCACCTTTAAAATCATTCCAAAGTTTAATTATTTAAACAATTTTGATCAGCATTTAAACAAACATGTGTATTATAAAAGGCCTTTTTAATTATTATTTCAACAGTTTTAATAAATTTTTTTCTTTAAAGTTTAGAACAGCTTCAAAGAGTTTAATAGGGAATTTCAGACCTAGTAATAGGTGCTGATACATGATTTCTAAAACCTTAGGTAATTTCAATCTTATCAATTAGCATGCAAAAACAAAATTTTACATTTTTGTAGTTTTTGAAGCCCCAGTATAAAACAAAACAAGTTGGTTAACGTGAATTTTGTTTGTTTTTCTTTTAAGAAGCAAAAGTAGTTGCATTAAATTATAAAATAAGTTAGGGGAACGTAAATTTATTAGGTTTCTATGGGAATTAAACTTGATTCTTTAGATTTGAAAAACTTAAGAAGAGATCTAATAACCGCGTGATTATGGACAAACTTTACTTATCATAAAAAAGCAGAATTTAAACAATTGTTTTAATGACCATCATTTGAGGCATTTTGTATGCTTCTCATTAAATTTACATTTAATAATGATAATAATGTTCTCCTTTAGGAAATATTTTCTGTTATATCCAGGCCCGGATTTAAGGGTGGGCAGGCAGGGCTACTGCCCAGGGCCTTCACGACGAATTTAAATTAGGGGTCTCCATGAACGATTCTCCTTTGAAAAAAGTTTAAAAGTTGTAATAGAAAGCATGTACGGTTGATCAGTATAGTTTATACAGTGATGCCATTACTGATTTATTGAATAACCTAACCAAAAAATTGGTGTGGAAGTTTTTGGAATTGCACTTAGTTATATTTATCATATTTATCCATTGAGGGGGCTAGTTTCAAAGTATACAATCTCCAAAATTAGATTTTTATGTTATATCTACTAAACTAAGGAAGAACCTATACATTAAATACAGATACAATCTGAAATGAAAAGAGGGGGCAAGTGACACCTTATTCTAAAGGTCTATGAGCTCTGATTACAACTGGCAAGTTTGAAGTCTCTGCTTTTATTTCCGTACATATGACAGCTTGTCAAAATTTTGAATTTTATTTTTTTAATGTATAATATAAAGTTACCTGTAAGAACAAGCTACTTTAAACTCAGAGGATATAAAAAGGGTTAAACAATCTTTAAAATGAGATATCAATTAATCTTTCTGGCAATGGCTTACATTTAAGAGGTAGGTAAGTCATACCTTCGACTAATGAATCAATATTGTTGAACCCTTATTGTATCTCCTTAGTTTAAAGTAGCTTGCTCTTACAGGTAATTTATTATTATACTTTAAAAAATAAAAATCAAGATTTTTATAAGCTGTCATATCATTGGAAATAATAGCAGACCGAGTAGCAGACTTTAAACTTGGCAGTTGAAATTAGGGTCAAGAGACCTTCAAAATAAGGTACCACTTGACCCCTTTTTCTATTTAAAATTTTGTGGTTGAGTCAGTTGAGACAGTTTAGGGGTAAACAAATTGAATAAATATTTACCCTAAAATCAAAAATTGGCAGGTCAGGGCCTTTTTCTTTAAATGACCTGGAGCGCCCAAAATTAGCTGCCACCAGGTATACGGTGTGTCCCAGAATATGTGTTACAAGAGGACAAATGGACGAAAAATTTTGGAATCTTTAAATGACCTTTTGAGAAAACTGGTCGCATGGTCCCAAACTGATAAATTTATACGAATTTTTACTCCAATTGGTAATATACAGGGAATTATAACTAAAAATATAAAAAAATGACCAAGAGAAAAGTACCTTTATTTTTAAATAGAACAAAAGTGTTTAAGGAATATTGTAGAGAATTAAATTTTATGTCAAAATTTAAAGAAAAAAAACAAAATCAATTTTTTACACTATGCATTAACAGTTTTTAAAATACTTGGCTTAAGGAAGCAAATTTAAAAAAAAATATTTAAAATCAATAAATTTTCTTTTAAATTTTTCTCCCTTTCCCCATTATTTAAGTTGTAATGTGTAATGTAAAAAATTGACAATTACATTTTTTTTTACTCTAATTTTTTTAACTTAAACAATTTTGTTCTATTTTTAAAACTAAAAGTAGTTAGCTGTTGGGAATTTTCCATATTTTTAGTTATAACTTGCCCTTTATAATACCAATTAGAGTAAAATTTTGTATTTATTAGTTTTGGACCATGAGACCAGTTTTCCCTAAATTTTGTTTTAAAATTCAAAAAATTTTGGTCCATTTGTCCTCTTGTAACACCTATCCTGGGACACACTGTATGCAGTGATGGCTTAAAAAGTGATTTATATAAATTCATTGCTAAAAAATACAACTATTGGGACATTTATTTCACAGTTGTTTTAAAAAGTAGAAATGGAGATTATACACTTTGAAACTAGGCCCTGCAAATATTTTATGTTAAATAATATATTCAATAATATTGGTTCTTAATGTTGTAAATTAAATAGAGGTATCAGTCATTTCATGCCTTATACTCATTCATTTTTAAAATAGTTAATTATTTATTATCAATTGTTGTTAATGTTATAAACAAAGTGAAATAGAACTCATAACCTGCTCTTGAATGGCCTTTGGTTTTTCATTCTTAAAAGGTCAAATTTTATTTTTCTAATATTTTCATTTTTAGTAAGTAAATGTTAAAGTACTAAAATTTCAAAAACATGACAAAACAAAGAATATTGGCAACTATAATATATTATAAATTGTATTATTAACACATTTTGCTTATAACAAGATGGCTAAATGTTAATTTGTACCTCGATTTGTACAATGTAACAATAGTTCAAGTTTTTGTGTGTAACCTCAAATTAAAAAATAAAAGTAATTTGATTAAATGGAAAAATTTTATAACAGAAGGTTTATCAAATCAAGATAAAAAAATCTAGCAAAACTATATTTGACCAGAGATAAAATTATATTATAGCTTTGTTAATAGCTGGTATATGACAACTTACATGTTCTTGAAGCTTCCGCTGTTGGTTTTTTGATCGTATGCGTGGCATCCATTCTCCCTTTGATATCTGACTATAGGCCCTCTCATAATCTTGATATCTGATAAAGTCATCTACTATTTTCTTTAGCTCTGATGTATTGGCTTTTAGTGGTCGATATCTTATATTCATTTTATGTGATGTAAAACCCAAATGTGGATCAAGTACAAGGGATGTAGCCAAATCATCATTCTCAGAGAGTTCTTTGGGTGTCATACAGGCAGGTTGCATTTTAAAGGTTTGGCAAGGCCTGGTATGTACATCCACAACCATTCTGAGTCCTATAACTAAACAAATTTTATAATTCAGGGAAGGTGTTCAATACCTAGAATCTATCTATAGCTACAAAATGGTATATAGGTAGTAAATAAGTTATATTTCATGAATTTTATTTTAAAAATCAAAGTAGGCAATTTAAAAATAATACATTTCAAGGTCAATGTCAAATTATAAATTGACAACACAAAGCTTTTTTTGTTTTTTTAATGTCAATTTGACACTCCCTAAATAAAAATAATTGTCAGAATATAGTCAAACATTAATGTATATTCTCACAAATATGTGCAATTTTAAAAATTAATAATAAAATTTGGTCGAAAAATCCTTTTAAACCTAGAAAATAAAGTTCCTAAAACTATGGCGAGCCATATTAGTTTTCCATGAATGGCTTTTTTATATACATTTTTACCTTGTAAAATGACTTATAACTGGTAAAATAAGTAAAAATATTAAAGGTATAAAAACACTAAATTACACTATTACCGATTCACTCTTATTTTTTGGCCAAACAATCGTCATTATAGTACATAAAAACCTCAAGATCTGTTTCGTCTAAACGACGCTTGAAAACATCATGGCAGACGCTTTACATGTTGACAAAATTAATATATTTTTAGGCTTTAAAAGTAATTGTTAAGTTGGGAATTATTAAATAAAATTATTATTTTTTTAAATAAAAACAAATATTTTCCAACATGCTCTATTAATGCCGAAAATTGTTATTTTTTTGATAAAAATAGCATTTCTTTTTAGCCTGGCATAGAACCATTGTTTCATAGCTCTTCGGTTTGTCTGTGTATTGCCCTCTATGAAGGGACTCGTGAATTAAATCTAGCAACAGAAATATTTATTTTTTTATTGTAGTGATCCATTTAAACCAATGTTCTGGTTTTAATTGTTTTAGTAATAATTAAAAACCCGTTTCTTTAGTATAAATATTATTTTAAAGACCCGATGTTGGGAGAGTTATAAAAATATTTTGTATATAATACTCTCCTAATTTTGCCATGTTAAGTTAAAAGTTTTACAGCGACCATATTAAACCAGAAGGATACTTAGAAGTTGTTTAGCAATTGATTCCAAAGATGGCGCTAAAAGCATATTTTTGGTTTTTATATATGCAACTATACATTCTGAACCAATTAATACAATTCCGGAAAAATAGAAAAATTCTTTCTTCGATTATACAGGGTAAACCAAATTATGTAAAGGCCGTTAGTAACAGAGGCGCATTTACAAATTTGCCGCCCTTAAGCTATTAATTTTAGCCGCCCAATTTTTTTTCCTTTTTCATTGAAAAACAATATGGAAGAGCAAAAAAAGTACTCAATTTCTATGTACAAAATGAAAATCGAAATCAACTAAACAATTTATAAAGTACAAAATCTGCCGCCCCCTAAAAAACGCCGCCCTAGGCTCCAGCCTACTCAGCCTTCTGGTAAATGCGGCGCTGGTTAGTAACATTCTATTGGTCAACATATAATTTGTTTAAATTGGCAAACTAAACTGCTTCTTACTTTAACTGCAACTAAACATTTTCTTTTGGTAAATTTGATATTGTTATTACTATTTTAAGATATTAAAAAATGAAACTGTCATTTTTAACCACTACGTAGAAAAAAATTTCTATTTAAAAGATTGCTATTCCAATTTGTGTTAAGTTCTTTCTGTTGTTTTTTTAAACCACAAATATATTTTTTAAAAGCCTATATTCCTATATTAATTTTTTTTTCGAAAAAATTATTAACGCAATTCTAACTAAATTTTATTTTGGTAAAGAATCCTTTTTTTTCGTAAGCTCTATGAAGGGTGTTTCTAAGCAAATGTAAAACATTTTAGAAGGTAATTTATTTATTTAAAATTAAGGGTTTAAAGCGAAAAGCGATAAAATATTAAAATTCTACGAAAATAGTGCTATTATAAAAAACCCTTTCTAAATATTTTTGCATTTTTTAGAATTAATGAAAGTGGTGAAAATGGACAACCATATCGTTCTTACTAACCAAATATAAAGAGACATTTACGCAATGACCATGAAAAAATATAAGTTTGGATAGACTGGTTTATTATTTGGAAGCTTTTTTAGCTCTTGTATTTTTTGTTAAAACCAATTTTAAATAAAAAAATTAAATGTAAATCATAATGTGCCGAGACGGGAAAATTTATAAAAAAAATTCTATTGTGCTGCTGTCACAATATCTCTTTATTTAACGTTAACAATATTTTTAATAAAAAAAATAGACACTTATTGTTAATTTTTTTGCGATATCTCCCTAATGGTTTAGTTTTGACCCCATGTTTATAAGGCAAACTACCCTTTATTTTAAACAAGGAATCACCTACTAAAGTTTTTCGCAGTTGTTTAAAAATACCCTGTATATTTTGTATTAAAGATTTTTTAATTTTTTGTTTTTATTTTTAAAAAACACAAACATTTATTTCGATTTGAAATGGTTTGTTATTTAGTGTTTTTTTAGGTTATCAGTGGCGTAAAGTTAATTATTTTAAAGGTTAAAGCACACACAGCTTAGAACACACGTTAACATTTTTTTATATAATAATGAGACAACATATAATTTGTTTTCTATCACTGGAAATTAAAACTATTTATCTCATTTTAATTTAAAAATGTACTCACAAAGTAACGGAGAACTCAATTCAACATTTTTTATATTTTGCTAGTTTAAAAACAAAATACACATGTAGGGTGGTTTAAAAATCTTCGCTTTTAAATTTGTATTAAATTTGTATTCCTTTGATAAAAAGCAGGGTATGAATCCTTAAATGATTTTAAGAAGAAAAGTTCAAATAAACCTAATATGTGCTAAATGTCTTAACGAAGTGGTAAACTTAAGAAGGCATTAATTAATAGAGGTTTAACGAATATTAAGTAAAAAACAATTATCCAAATTGATTTATTGGAACACTACGAGTTACTTACAATTTTTTTTACTTACTTACAATTAAAGGAATAAATAAATAATTTACATGTTCTTATATATTACATTTGGTTACAAAACTGAGAGTAATAAATAAATAAAACAGGTTATCTCCTCAACAGACATTATTAAAATAATTTTTAGAAATATACAGTCCATTTCATTTTCTTTTTTTTTATCTTTGGAAAATCCCCAAATGCTGAAAGCCTAAATACTAACGTACCGTGGGTACCTTAAGCGAGGTAAAAGGAGTTTGTTACCACGCCATTTAAATTCAGCGTCTGCTGGTGATGGCCAATTTGGTGGGACAACCCACATTAAAATATTTGTATTAATTTTAGGTACGCCAATAGATTGTATGTACAAAGTTATAAAACTTTTGTTTTTGAAGTTTGTTTCTATCTTCATAATTGTCCGAGTAATAAGACATAGGTAATAAAAATCGTTAAATTTTAAGAATCACCCTATATCTTTTAAACCAATTAAGTTAGCGTGGATCTGATTGCACCAATAAACTAAACACTAAAAAAGAGAACGGGACACGATTCTTATTTTTTTAGTATCTCTTACCATTTAGCCCAACCAAAAAAGCCCAACCCTGTACAAATAACGGAATAATAAGTGGTCTCGTTATAGTGGAAATGTATATAAATAAATAAAAGTCTGTTCGCAGAGAAATCACAAATGTGTTGCGGTGACCACTTGGAAACTGTAGACTCAATGGGCCAGGTGAATAAAGTTAAGCAACAGCTAATACAATAGTAGTTGCTTTGTTTGTTTTAGGCAATTTTGTATGTTTTATATTTTATTATGTAAGTAAAAGCATTTGCTTAGCTATATTTACTTGACCCAATGAACACCCGATTGGCCTTAGTTTGTTATTTTTCTTCTATGAGCCAGGCCCAAAAATTACTATAACTACATATTTGTCTAAACTTAGCAATGGTAAATAATCTTAGCGCAATTTTTCCTGAATAAATTTAAAGGTAATTGCCGAGAAATTGTTTCTGTTTAAACTTAATGGCTTTGTGGATTTAATTTGTAATCTCCCCATTTAAAGTTTTCTTGAGTCATAATGTAGACCATCCAGTAAAAAGATTAAATAATCCAAATGATGCTGGAAATATAATTCTTGCGGTTCTGTCAATTAGAGATACACTATTGACATGGCGAATTGCATGATGACTGCCAGACTTGTTTAGTTCTAAAAATAAAAAATATATATATACCTGTATATTTGTTATTACCTATGGACAAAACCTATGCAAATATAGGGTGCCCAAAGCGAATTTGGAAACATTGTATGATGTAGGAGACATACGACTAAAATACAATCCCGATAAAAATTCTAAGTAATTTTATTTGGGACTAATGAATATCCTTACTTATTTCTGATATTTTATAACCACAAACTTGATTACTTTCTTTCAACAGCACATTATAGAAATTGTTTTTTTTAGAAACTTTTAATTAACCTGTAAGATTTTATTTTCAACAGTAAATAACAACGATTTTGACAAAGGTATATCTTCACCTTTCCAATTGTTTTATTAACTTAATTTCTTAAAGAAATATGACCGTTTAAATTAAAGTATTTTTGAATCGAAGCTTATGAAAAAATCGAGCAGGTGCGGTTGTTTTTTTGGGGAGTGTATTTTGAAGTTTTTGGACTTTTCGGTTATATCGGCACTTTTCTACTTCTTCATTTTAAATGGATTGCGCTTTGTTTTATCAATTTTTAGTTTTTGCGTTTAATTTTAAACAAATTTTATGCATGTTTTCCTATACCTAAGTGTACCCGTTTTTAACTTATTTTAAATTTTATGTCAAATATGACGTTGCAGGCCAATAATTTTCGGCCAAGGCCAACTGGAAGCCAAACCTAAAAGCCGTCCCTTACAGCATTTTAAAGCAGAAAAATACTAAATTGACAATATTTCGAAAATTTTACATATTTGGAATAGGGATCTTTAAACAAGCTAACCCTTATTTTTAATGTTACATAGAACAAACTAATAAAAGGATGGGTGGTGGAGGGTTCTATTTTAACATTTTTAAGGTTTTTGTTAATATAAGCCTTAAATGTTATTTTTGACCACCCTGTGTTTTTTAGTTGTCAAAATATCACTACAGTCCTCTAAAGACGGTTTGTATATACAAGAAACTTAACATTAAAATTGAGGAACAGCGAAGTAGTACTTTCTTTTACCCTAAATTTGCGCCCCGTACTGACTTCGCGCTGAAGCGGCCGCTTCACGGCTTTACCCTTTAAGGTCGGGCCTCTCAATTGCTGTATTCCTTTTATGCTCCAGAACCGCCTGGAACGACACCATAAGTGTTCCTTTTACAATTTTTTGACATTTTTTCATGTTGTAGAACCGTTCTTGACACTATTGACAGTTCAGAGAACGGTTCTACAAGGTAAAAGGAATACACTAATTACCGCAAGGAGCCCGTGGCCGTGCGTTTCCCTGGTGAAATGTATGGTGCAAAAATTTTGCATTTAATCAAACTGCAGTAATATGACACAAATATAAAACGCTTTAAATTACACCTGATCATAAATTTAATATTTACAAATAAGGGAACACAGTTTTACGGTTTGACAACACATACCTAACCACACCAAGTCCTGCACCATAGCACGACAGTGTCTCGGTCGACTTAGCTTGACAAAAATGCTTTGTTT